>APFE030764634.1:9102-22112 GCA_000404065.3 Pinus taeda
AAAAAAAAAAAAAAAAGAAAAAGAAAGAAAGAAAGAAGGTCGAACTAAGCAAATTGTTTCTGGCTTAAAAAACGAAGAGTTGCATTGATTGTAAGAGATATTAATTCTCTTCTTTGACAAAATGTACGTATTTATTCATAACATGAGACAACATGCGGTATGGATCTCAATTATTGATCAATATCCCTGTTCCAAATGCAAATTTTAGTTTTGACTTTTATAACAGCATAAACGTCAAAAGAAATCCTCCTTTCTTAGGTTTAATTTATTTATGTTTTATTAAGCCATTTTGAAAAGCTTGGTGTCTATTAACATAGAATACGTCACAAAGAATGATGTTAGATGCTTCTCTTTGTAAACCCAACATGGCTAAACTGAACTACCAAAATTGAAAAAGAGCAAGTCACATTTATATTAAATACTCCATTTCAAGAACTCGCGTTCCAAGATAAATTCCGTTCGTAGTTATTTGGAACCACTTCGTCGCATTCATGGCCAATCTCCATCTCAGATACATATGAAAAACCACCTCGCACAATAACTTGTAAATAAGACCCCCACTGGAACGATGAATTAAATTTAGTGCTGAATCGGTTCATAATTATTTGCAATTACATGCTATAATTCACTACCAATCTCCACTTCGAGATGCGAATGAGAAACCCAAATATTGTTATTTTTCAGACATCCAGACTTCAACTGTAAACAATGCAATATCCATACAAAGGAAACAATTTTATAGGTATCCCGCAACACTGAAAATGATAACTGCGCCAGGCCACAGATATCGAACCAGATAACACTAGTACACAGGTTTTGCAATGATAGATCATCACATACCATATAAAGACATCTACACTCTGGTTCCAAAATCCATGTTACTAACTAACACCAATTAAAATTCCCTTCATACTACTGCAGATATTCCCTTACAATTCACTTTCATGTCTTCAATAGGTGCATTAATCTGTAAGCAACAATTAAGGTTTGCATACCACAGAAAGTGAGACATTCAATTCAAAGAAAGAATGTCTTTTTGCAACTAGTGAAAGAAAGAATAATGTGTGGGAATAGTTACAATGAACCAACGTGCTTTATAAGATTCACGACATTTTCATCTATATCAGTCATCTGTAAAGCAAATGCAGGGTTAGAGCAGGCTAATATTTTGCTCCCAACGACCTGCCAACAAGTTCCCTCAATTCATATTCACCTGGAAACCTATTCTCTCTTAGCTTAGAAAACACCTGCAATAAAGAAAAGGTAAGAGTCATGTCCAGGTTGAACAGGAAATAAATTTTTAATTCCAGTGCATGAACACTAGTTTCACAAGCATGAAAATCCTAGTTATAGTTGCTGAAACTAAAAAAATTCAGAGACCATAGACGAACTCACTAAGCTCGTTAAACTGTGTTCATTGTTAACCAGTAAATAAATAAATCAATCAAATGAGAAAACAGATAAGAAGGCTCGGATATTGTGATATTTAATTCCATAACATGTTTGACATTCTTCTAAATATTCATGAGAAATGTTTATTAGAAGAATTTATCAAGGGTAATGTTCTCAGACTTTGACATCTCGTTTTTTAACGGTAATTATGACATAGTCAGAATAGTATCATAACAGTTGTGCAATTGCCGGTTATGATATTATAAAAAAACAGATGGTTATCAAGGGGTTAACTCTGGTTAATTCTGTTTTGAAAGCTATTCCTATGTATTGGCATTCACTTGCATTTATTCCGAAAGGTGTTCTTGAGAGGTTTAGGAAAGTATGCTTCAATCTTTTATGGAGAGGCAAAAATGACAATCAAGGGATTCATGGCTAAATGATTGCAAAGCCAAAGGATCTGGGTGGTTTAGCTTTAAAATACATTCATCCATTTGAGAAACCTCTTGCTGCTAAAAGCTTGTGAAACCCCTTGACTAAACATAGTTGTGAAAGAAAGTAATTGGGCAAAAATATATTAGATTGGATCAGCAACCCTAGAAAGAGTTTAAAGACTATCAAATAAGTGTAAGCCTTTAATTTTGGCTTTCCGTATTACTTGGGACAATTTGACTTGTAAGAGTGGATGGAGCACTCAGGCAAGACTAGGTATTTGTTCTATCTCGGGGGTGTGGAAATGCACTCTTATTACCTCCTGATGACTAAGCACAGTTAAATGGTCAAGGTATTTATTATTTAAACGCAGTAGCTTTGGCCACCATCTGTTCTCAAGGGTGGAGAACAGCGCAGTCTTTGGAATTAGAAAGGAAAAGAGAAGCTAGGGGAATTACTAGTGTCAGAGTTGAGAATAGATTCATGTAAGGCTGATGGATGGAACAGATTTGTTGGCATGGGCACAGGATAAGGCTTTGGGAATGTATACTGCTAGATTAGGACACAAGATAAGACCAAGCAGAGGTGTGCTGGTGGACTAAGATTTGGAATAGTTAAGACTCCTAAGAAAACCACGATTTTCTTATGGTCAGCTGTTCAAAATAGGGTCCTGATTTGGGATATGTTAAAAAAGGGGGAAAGAATGGTCCAAGCATCTGCTATATGTACAGGGGAGAAAAAGAAAACATTGGACAATTGATGATCCAGTGTCCATATGCTCAACAAATCTGGAAGGATGCAGAAAAAATAACAGGTATCTCAACTGTATAGAATGGCATATCTGTAAAACAGTGTATGAAGACATCAAAAAATGCATCTGAATAATGCATCTGGGCACCTGCATAATAGCCATATCTTCCAGTGAACCTACAAATAGAAAGAAGTTGCCACAAGATTCGTCAATATATTCCTGAAGGGCTAATATAGCTGCTAAAAAAATCTGAAAATCCCATGTCATCAACATGATATTGCAAATCTGACATAAATGTCTCTGTAACACCTATCTGCTCTTCTTTATTTCTTTTTTGTACAATTGTCCTTCCACTTTCCAGATGGCTGAAAAGGGGCTGCAAGTTTCAAACTCAGATTTCAAATCTTCTCTTTTAACCATTCTCCCCATAAGATCTGCCATGATTGGGCTTACTGAAAGGCTGAGAATATCAACATTGTTTCCCCCATTTGCTGCCCAAATTTGATTTTCATCTTGAATCATGGTACTAGGAATTTCTTAATTAAATTCCAGGCAACAAATATCATCCACTGCTTGGGCGAGGCTACCACCATCAAATTTCTGCATTATAAGCTCTTTGTTGTCCAACTGCACATAATCATGGATTTGATCTTCCAGGATGGAATCTTCATGATCAAGCTCTACTATATGGCTTGCTGCCTCCTTTTCTCACAAAATCTATTCTCATTACATTCCACTGAAACTCGGAAATGCCTCTGAATCTATATGCAAGTTGTTCATGGGGAAAACCCCGACACCTTGAAAAGTCAACTGGAGCATAGCATTGTGTCATACATAGGGAAAGCTCCATTTTTCTTTATTTATAAACATCAAAATTCTAGAAAGTCAACTACAAGATCAAATTGAAGAAAATAATAAGAAAGATGAAATATTATGGAAGAAAAAATCAAGAGTAAGATGGTTAAAAGAAGAAGAAAAAAATCAAAATTCTTCCACATATCCATGATCCAAAATAGGCATCAAAATAAAACAAGAGAAGTAAAAAGTAGTCAAGTAGCAAGATTAGAAGTGCACATGGACATTAAAAAAAAAAAACAAAAAAAATTACAAAATCATTCTTAGTGACCCTAAAAAGGACTGAAGAGAATCCATTAAAAACATCTCTCAACACATACCATCCTTAATTCAATCGAATTAGAATGAGGAATTAATGAGGGAAACTACATTACAAGAAGTCGAACAAGCGGTAAAATAAATGCCAAAAAGTAAATCCCTTGGCCAAGATGGTTTTACTTATGACTTATTACATGCTTCTTAGCCCATTATATATCAATACATCCTATAGTTTCTCAACAAATCTTGTTTAACAACCTTTATCCTACCTACCCTTAATCCCATCTCTCTCACCCTCATCCCCAAGGAATAAAAAGCTGAAGATCCCAATAAGTTTTGTCTAATTTCACTTTGTAATTTTATCTTTAAAATCATTGCCAATATAATTAAACCCCTCCTTCCTTCCCTCATCTCTTCATATAAATCTAGCAATGTAAAAGGTACGAAGGTTATTGACAATATTTTGTTGGTCCATGAATTTATACACTATCCTAAAACTTCTAAATCTCTAGGCATGCTTATCAAATTAGACATGTCAAAAGCCCTTGATAAACTCTATTGTCAATATATTTTCTATATCCTTAAATTTTTTGGTTTCTCTCCTAAATGAATCATGTGGATTCTCTCATTAATATCACCATCTTTCTTCTTGATCCTTATCAATGGTCCTCCCTCTACCACCTTTGTGCCCTCCTGAGGCATTAGTAAAGGAGATATCTCTCTCCCTTCCTCTTTGTACTCATGGATCAGGGATTAATCAAAGCCATAAGAGAAGTATTAGTTTCCAATGAAATCAAGGTATTAATACCTCATGGGATTCATGTAACTGAAACTCACCATCAATTTGTGGACGATACAATGTTAATGGGAACTCTAATAAGAAAATAAGAAAGTGCAATAAAATGGGTGTTTAATGACTTAACTATTACATCAAGTACAAGCATCAACATTGGAAAGTCCCAAATATTCTTTTTCAACACCCCATTGGTTATTCAAACCAGCATCTCAAGGATTTTGGGTATCCAGAGAAACTCCATTACGTCCAAACATTTAGGTATCCCTGTACTTGAGAATGTGCTTTGTCACTCCTCTTGGGAACAACTCCTCACCAAGTAGGAGAAAAAAAACTTAAATATAGGGGTTTTGATCTCTCAACGTAGTAGGACACCTCACCCTCTTGAAGTTTATCCTCCAAACCTTACGTCACTACCTTTACTAAGCACTGACAACCCCTAAAACTATCATTTAAAAAGTATCCAACCTCTAATGCACCTTCCTCTTGGTAGAAGCTTATAAGAAGTAGAAGAAATGGGCCTTGGTTACATGGGATGAACTATGAATCCCAAAGCACATGGAGGATTGGGTTTGTGTGATCTAGAAAATCTAATTCAAACACTGTAACATCTTAATTTATCCCCTCTAAAAAGAATAAAAACTATGCATGGATATTTTATTTTCGACTATATTGATCACCATGGATTACTACAGTACTATAAAAATTGTATTTATTTATTTATTTTGCAGTTAATAAAATGATGATGACCAAGGCCAACATATTATGAGAACCTGCAAGGGCTATGATACCACGAGTGGGGAAAGGTAAGGGGGTCTATGAGATTTCTTTATCATTCATCTATTTATCCTAATTTATCATCTTCACCTTATTAAAACTATGTGTAGTGGAGAAAACTAATTCCTAGAGTTAAGCCATCACCCCTATAATTTAGCAATGTGTCTCCCCTACATTTTGGGAAATAAGTAGTTAGTGGGCATGGGCTTATTGTTAGGAAATTATGCATGCAAAATTTGGACATGAGAAAAGAGACTAGGAAAAATAGGAGAGGGAGAGAGTTCTTTGAGGGAGGGTGGAGAGTAGAAACTGAAGTTCCACAAACATATAGACCATACTAGGCTTGAAAAGAAAGGGAAATAAAAGTGGAAAGAGATAAAAAACCATGAAATATGCAAGTCATGACATGAACTGGACCTTTCTATGTTTCCTATAGAAATAAAAATATGAAGAGACTTATGAGGGACTAAGAAGAAAAGAAGGAAGTGCTCGTGTGTAATGACAGGTAGACTCAACCTATAGCCATTATTCTCACTTCACCCTATTGGTATCATAGTCTGGATAGGGGGTGGAGTTCTTTAGTGACCTACTTATGGTTGGATGGAAATCTCTAAGTCTGTTGGTTATTGTTATTCATCTACTTTATACTTAGATACAAATTTTATTCATATTATGAAAACTCATTATTTAATTACAATTGTTTGTAGAATGACTAGTTGATGGGAAAAGAAAAGGTTAATAATTTTTGTGGTAGAGGATAAATATCTATTACAAGAGTTTATTTAATGCAAGAATCTTACCTATATATTAGTAGGATATGGAAAACCATAGTAAGAACAACAATTTTAATTTCATCATTTTTCTATGGATTTGGTTTATTTCACTCTAAATTCTATCAAGTTATACATATATGTCCTTTTATAGTTTTTTAGACTTTGTAAAATAAATTTGGAAATATGTGGATTGGATATTTTTATTTTTGGTTCCTATTCATATGGACAAGCAGGCACGTCACTAGGATCTTAGCTGCAAAAGAGCATCAATCCTTGTCCCACCAATTCAGCCTCAAAGAGAAGAGGAACTTTTCTAAATTTCCAATGGTACGAATTTCCAGTGGCTTAGTTAGCCAAGGCTCTAGTTAATAGAATTTCCTTCAACAAAGTGGGTTCCTCCATATGCCATTCATCAATTAAATTGGTATCATATGAAAATTAGATGTCTTGCTTCTCTTACTGGCATAGTTCACCAATGGAAGGTTAATGGAAATATCTAGCAACATAAATTGGATAATCAAATATTTTTTGTTAAAAGATATAAATGTCCAAAAATCTAGAAATGATATAAATTAACATTTTAGAAATTGCAAGAAATTTTCTACTGCTAATGAAATCAAACTGAAATAAAGAGACATAAATTTATTCTACTATACTATGGAAAGGAAATCACACGATAGAATAATATTCAACCATCAAAACATAAGGAACACAATGATTTTATAGGGGAACCCAACTGGTAAAAACCCCTCCAGTGCTTTGCATTAATTTAGATGACAAAGAGAAACAATTACAATGTCTTTCTTCAACTCTAAAGCACACCATGCCCTATAAAATTGTTCTTCTTCTTCCTAAATTTCTCTGGCCAACACTAATCCAATTCAAGCCTCAACCAACCTCCTAATTTCTTGCATAATCCTAGAGGAATTAAGCTCCTACAAAATAGGGAAATTCATATTTCCTTGCGCAAATCCAAGGGGAATTGATCACCTGCTTAGTGCAAAAAATCATTATACACTTAACAATATACAATTATAAACGCAAATGTTCATTTTCCGTCCACTCAACTATGCAATTCAAATTCCATGCGTGAGTGGGTCTATTTTTAGTTGATTGACTAGTTAATTGAGAGATCGGTGAGTTAATAACAGTCATAACTACTCAACTGACCTAACTGACTCAACTAATGACTAGATCTCATTTAACTGAGTTCAACTAACAATAACCCATTTAGATTGATATATCTTAGCAATCAACTCATGCACAACTCTACTTCTAGCCTACAAAATCAAATTTATTGACTTAACTAGTAGACAAGGCCATGTCGCTCTAGCTAACTACAATCCAAGCCATCTCGTTGATGTCGAAAATTGAATTTTATCCATTTGACTAAGGCCCTTGTCAAATGAAGAATTTTCTTGCTACAGTTTCAACACTCCCTCTTAGCAAGAAAAGGGTTATGCACAACCCCAATCCTTCTCCAGTGGAATTTATTGTAGCACAAATATCACTACCATTCATTATTGTTGTTGCTATTGCAACAACTGCAAAAAAGAAGTATCCAAAATACTAAATCAACTGTGTCCTTGAGTTGCATTTGTCTCCTGAGCATCTGAATGCTACTAGTCTTTTCACTGTCTACTGGGTAATTGGAGTTTTTTCTAACTCTGTTGTTGAGCCTCCTACTTTGTTGTCAACACTAATTTGTGCCTTAGAATTTGACTGCACCAACTAACTTTGATCCTCCTACTATTAAATATTATGGGCCCTTGTAGCAAGGGTAATGATCCATGAGAAAGGTATACTTCAACTGCTACTCCTCTCCTATGGACCCTGCCCAAATCTTTGCAACTCTGGGACTAAGGCTCTACATCACCCCACCTCACTCCTGGAGGTATGGTTGCAGTCATAGTGAAATCTACCTCTAGCTTGTAGATATTTTTCACTCTAACACTAATCTCTTTCACTTGTCCAATAACAACATGCATCAAAAAATATTTTCCCTTACTAAACGCCACATCATAACCTTTTTCCTCCAAAACAGCTACAGAAATCAAATTTTTCTTCAACCTAGGAACACACATTACATTTTTTAGGTGAATATGGGGGATTGACTCCCTCTTAAAGGTGTCAGTATCAATTCATTTGGTATTATACCTCCCATCATCTCCAAATTCTATGTGCAATTTGAGATCCTTCACCTCTAAGCTACTAGAGAATTCCTTGTTTCCTTTCATATGATATAAGGCACCATAATCTAGGTACCACTCACTCCCTCTTATTGTGGTTGCCATGAAAGCAAAGAGGGTGAAATATAACTAGAATTGAGATGTCATAGCATATCCTCATGCTCCTATTGCAGGCTACTTGTTGGATTTCTTATGAGTACACTTGGTTGCATAGTGTTTGTATTCATGGCAGTGAAAACATTTTATTTTAATGAGATCCTTATCTTTCCATTGTTCTGGTTGGATTATGCCTTGCCTTGGGACTTTGTTTTTGGCCTTCTTTCCTTTGCCAACTAGATCACATTCTTCTTCCTCATCTGCAATGGATGTTACACCATCTCTAATGTTTCTTCTAATCTCCTCCTGCACCAAATTAGACCAAATTATCTCTCAATCTGGTAGCTTGTCTCTTCCATTAACTGAATCGTGATAGCTATGCCAGGATTTCGGAAGGCCAAGGAGTGCTAAGGTCACAAGTTTAGATGATGGTACATTTCATTCTACTCCTCCAAGTTCATCTCAAACCTGAGTGAATCTGGATAGGTACTGAGGAATTCTTTTATTTATCTGCTCAAATGCTCCCAAGTTTATCTCTCAATGCCAATTTCCCAGCATCATTGTTTCTTTGGAATAGATCCATGATATTTTTCCACATTGCAATGGGAGTTTCCTTTCCATGCAAGTTTGAAACCACATGATCTATGACACCCTCAACAATTATCCTCCTCTCTCTCGACGTGTCTTTCTTCCACTAAGCAAGTGCTTGTGTATCTGATGTTTTTGGTTTTGGAATACCAGTTTGAGTATATTCCCATACTCCATTGTCATCCATGACAACTTCCATATTGTCTTTCCAAGCACAAAAATTTTAGGTGCCCTCTAATGCATACTTAAGCCTCAATCCACTGAAATACATTTCCCCTGCACTGAAGAGAATCTCCACCAAAAAATCTACAAATCTAAATTTATCTAAGAGAAGATATGGAACAAGGTTTCTATTTAGTCTTTCATATATTTTATACCATGTAGAAATTGCAATAAATTTTCTGCTACAATTAAAATCAAACTGACATTAAGAGAAATAAATTTATCCTACTATTTTGCGGAAATGAAAACACACAATAGAGACACATGCAATAACATCCAACAATCAAAACACAAGGAACACAATGATTTTATAGGGGAACCCAACTGGGAAAAACCCCTCCACTGCTTTGCATTAATTCAGATGAGAAAGAGAAACAACTGCAATGTCTTTCTTCAACTCTGAAGCACATCTTGCAGTGTAAAATTGTTCTCCTACTTCTTGACCTGATATGGCCAACACTTAGCCAATTCAAGCCTCATCCAACCTCCTAATTCCTTTTGCAATCTTATAGGAATTAAGCTCCTAAAAAGTAGGGAAATTCCCTATTTCCTCCGCAAATCCAAGGGGGATTGATCACCTTCTCGGTGCAAAAAATTAGTACACTCAACAGTATACAATTATAAATACAAATGTGCCTTTTCCTCCAATCCAACTAGGTAATTCGAATTCTATGCATGTCTGGGTTATTTTTAGCTAATTGACTAGTTTAAATAAGAGATAAATGAGTTAACAACAATCATAACTACTCAACTAACCTTCAACTAACTCAACTAATGACTAGAGCTTAGTTAACTGAGTTCAACTAAAACTAACTCAACTAGATTTCTAGATATTAGTAATCGACTCATGCACAACTCTACTTCTAACCTACAAACTCAAATTTACTAACTTAACTAGTAGACAAGGCTATGTCACTCTAGCTAACTACAATTCAAGTCATCCTACTGATGTGGAAAATCGAATTTTCTCCATTTGACTAAGGCACTAGTCAAATTGGATTTGGATGCCAGTAAGGCTAATGAATTCAAAATTGTACTGAGAGGAGAGGGGTGAATTAGTATAATGACAATTTTTACTTAATTAAACATTTAAACATCATAAAACATCAATCTAATAAACTAAACGAGTACACAAAATATATGTGGAAACCCTTACAGGAGAAAACCACAAAACTTCGTTATGTTAAAGATCTTGTAGCACCAACCTACTATTACATTGATTTGTAGGCACCAACCTATAGGAGACACCAATCCCCTCTACTTCTTTGTAGGCACCAACCTACATGAGAGACTAATCCCCCTATTTTTTTATAGGTTCCAACCTATAAAATGCACAAATCCCCTCTACTACTTTATAGGCATCAACCTATAGGAGACACCAATCCCTTTTGCTACTTTGTAGACATTAACCTACATGATACATCAATCCCCTCTCCTGCTTTGTAGGTACCAACCTACATGAGACAGCAATACTCTCTAATGAAATATTTTTAAGCACCATCCTATAGGAGACACCAATCACCTATTTTTCTTTGTAAGTACCAAACTACAGAAGACACCAATCCCCTCTACTACAAGATTTTTAGGAACCAACCTACAGGATATAACAATCCCCAATGCTACAAATATTTGTAGTCACCAACCTACCTCACTGATTCTGCTTATATTTTCATAATGTATGTTAGTTTCCTTTGATTTCACCAAGTCTGCTTGTTGCGCCTTCCCTCATCAAGTTTGTTAGTTACTTCTACCTTCAGCAAGTCTACTTTTTTCTTCTTCCTTCACCAGGTCCACTTCTCCCAAAACTTATTGCTTTTGGCTTCTTCCCAACAACAAACTTGTAGAACATGCCACATATCCAATTTTGCAAATATGGTTCTAAAATTTCTACCATAAATATGATTTTAATTGGGTCATTATATTGTTTTTCATTCATCTCGACGCATTTGGAGTGCAAAAAGTGGAGGTATCACCTCATGGCACTGTTTTTACCATCGGAACCCAGTTTGGCGAAACGAGGTCGAAAACCTTCTGGGAGATTTTTGAGGCATTAAAAAACCTTTTTTGGGGGGGTAAAAATTCTATGCTTTGGCGTTGCACCTTTTCAATTTATTCTACACACAGATACATTTCCAACGGTGCAAGAAGCGTGTCAATCGGAGTCCATATCCAAAAGTTATGCCACTCAGAAGTTGACCTTCTTGTTTTCACACCTATAATTCAGGAGGATGTCGCGTCAGCCCCCATTATTTATGGAAAAGGAGCTATCCATGTGTTTGTGATGTAAAAATACTCTATAAGGGTCTATATTGTAACTCTAGTTAAGAGTCTATGTAGTCAAAATTAACCACTAGTAGGCTATCGGGTTGTGTTATAACCAAGCCACTAGGAGGAAAAGGCATTCCATTCTTTCCAGAGAATTTTTTTCCATAGCTGAGTAAAGATAGCCATGAGAGATAGGAGATAGAGCAGAGAAAGAGGATTTGTGCATTGTAGCAGCCCACGGGCCATAGGCATTACTTCTTTGTACTGGCATCCATATTTCGAAACAGAGAAAGAGAGCGAAGCGATCTCACCTTCCATTTTGGTTTATCTCGAAAGAATTTCGCAGAGAGCATGTCTTGTGTCTTGTGTGTTTGTGTGCTTATTTTTTCATTCTCTACTTTTATGTATACTTTCCATTCACATGCATACACTTATTACAGTTAAATCTACATATCTTAAAGTTTAATAAACGGTAATAGTGTAGAATTTTCAAAGTTTTAATATAATATTATTAGATATGTTGTGATGAACTATCCAGTGGAATATCCACGGAAATTTACGGATCAAAATATCAAGAGATCTCTTTTTTTATCCTAAATATTTCACAACCTAAAAAATCTCAGAAAGAAATTTATAGAAAGATACCAAGCTAACCTATTTGAAGGATGTTTTAAGAGCATTTAGGAACACTAAGTTCCTCATATCATATCTTCAAAATTATAGTGAAACAAGGTTTGAAATTTCTACCACTAGTACCTTAATATCTCTTCTTGGAACCTCCATATTTCTAATTCCAAAACATCTAAGAAAGAAAGTCATAGCAAAAATACCAAGTTGACCTGTTTGAAGCAAATTTTAGGAGCATTCAGGAAGCCTAAATTCCTCAGAGCATATCTCTAAAATTATAGCAAACCAAGGTCTGAAATTATACCCACATGTACGTAAATATATTATATTTGTATCCTCCAAGTTTCACGGTCTTAAACATTCCAAAAGAAAACTTACAACGAAAATGCCAAGCTGAAATGTTTTAAGCATATTTCAAGAGAATTTAGGAAGCCTACTTTCCTCAGAACATATCTCCAAAACTATAGTGAACCAAGGTTTTCAATTTGAACCATGTGTATGTGCTCTTCACTTCCTTAGTTTCAATGATGGAATGGTGGTTTTCTCAAATAGCAATTTGGCCAGCATAACAATGTCTCTTGTTTTGGCTCTCCCATGACTTGTTTATATAGAGTTTTTTGAATCCCTCTTCCCTCTCTTGGTAAATGTATGATAAAGACACATGAGTAGGACAATACGATTCCATTGAGGACTACACTTATCCAAGATGACTCGAATTTGGTTGTATTAGGCTGATCTCATGGCATAAAATCGGCTCCAACTGTGTAGAGTGGTCCCAGACTGCTGAGTCATCTTTTTTGCAACTGCGCGGATTTTTGAGGATATGTCGCATGTGCGCGTTTATCGAATAAATATACTCGTGATCTTAATTGATTCTATTTATAAAATTTATACCTTATGAGAACTTTTGATTTTTGGATCTTCATAATGTATTCGGTTGGAAAAATGTCCACCTATGCATTCTGCTGGACACTTTTAATGTCTTCTGGATT
>APFE030764642.1:0-23167 GCA_000404065.3 Pinus taeda
CTAATCACATCATGTTGTTGTTGTAACTCGTATTCATGTCTTCATCATGCTTCTATATTGTTGCCATGCACTCTCCATGAGGCTAACCACCCTTTGATGGTCTTGCTTCTGAAAATATCTAAGATCAATGGACTGTAGTAGCGAATAGCTTCTCTTACTCATAATCTAAAGAGATTTTTTCACTTTCTTACTTTTGTTTTCTCTTCCCTTCAACAAGTAAACATTTTTTTGGGTTCAAATATATTAGCATTTCAACCTCAACAATTATCTTATCTATTAAGCTAGGGTTTAATGAATTTTAGCTTCAAAGAGAATAATTCTATCACAATCATCATTTTAGTTGTTCAAATCTACATGGATAACATCATATCTGTCTCAAACACATCTAAGAATTAACTCGCCATCATTTTTATGCTCATATATGCTTTGTTGCAACACATGTAGTTATCTTGTGTCTTTGGTTTCTGATTTCCCCTATTGATGATCAACTATTTCATTTGCACTAGGAGGATGGATCTCTGCCTTGTCTCTTATGTGTAGATGCACAGTCTTGGTCAGTATGGCTTCAAAAAATTTGTTGGTAGATTCGACTTTTCCATTGGCTTATCGATGATAAGGAGTATATTTATGATGCCTAACCTTGTATTGCTCCATCATCTTTTGCACTAGCTTGGAGGTAAATTGTGCACCATATTCTATTACAGTTTCTCTTGGAACACCAAAATAAGTGAAAATATCCTCAAAACGAAATCTTAGGATATCGTTTTAGTAGAAAAAATTAGTGGCTTAGCATATACCCATTTGGTAACATAATTAGTGCAAAAAAGTATATACCTCTATTGTTTGGATGATTGATTAATAGGTACAACAAAATCTAGAGCCCAATTTTCAAAAGGTTCTACAGGTACCTGTGATTGTAAAGGAATCTCATTTGATTGAATAGGTCTCCACATCCATTGACACTTATCACATATTTTGACATCTTCCTTGGCATCCTTGAAAGGAGAAGGCTAATAATATCCCAAAAGTACTTTATATGTATTTCATCTATCAACAAAATGTCCTCCACATGGCTCATCATGACATGCTTTAAGTATCTTAGGTACTTCATTTTCTTGAACACATATTCTAATGATCATATCAGGTTTTCTTTGGTACAGTTCTCCCTCTATCCAAGAATATGGTGCATTGGATTTGATGACTCTTTGTCTTTCTTTTGATGATAGCTGAGGAGGAAATTTTCTTGTAGCCAGATAATTAGCAATATCTATAAACCAAGGAATTTGAGTAGATATTGAAAATGAAATTCATCAGGAAAATGATCTACTACAGGGTATTATTATTATTACTATTATTTCACATCCTAGAAAGGAAATAAGCAACTATGTTTTCTTTTCCTGGCCTATTTAAAATGGTAATATGAATTCCTATGACAATAGAAATCCATCTAGTAATTATGCCATTAGTAATTAGTTTGTTCATAAAGTATCTAATAGTATAATGATCCATATGAATAAAATTATCATACCCAGTGATGTAATGTCTAGACTTATTAATGGCATGGACAACTGCTAAAGACTCCTTTTTGGTAATTGTATAATTTAGCTCTGCAGGAGTCAATTTTTTACTCATATAATATATAGCATAAGGAGTTAAGTCTTTTTGTCCTAATACAACTCCTAGGTTTGTATTTGAAGCATCAGTATAAATATGGAATGGAAGGGACTAGTTTAGCCCTCTTAAAATTGGTGCTTCAAATAAATTTCATTTCAATAATTCAAAAGCTTTTTGACAATCATAATTCCAATGAAATTCACAATCTTGAGTGAATAATTTGAACAGTGGTGAAGAAAGTTTTGTTCCAAGTTTTCTGTAAACCTTCTATAGTAACCAATGAATTCAAGAAAACTTCTAACATATCCATGACATGTTGGTACTAAAATTTTGGTGATAAATTTAATCTTTGATGAATCCACTTTGATTCTAACGTCTAAAATATGATGACCTAAAATAATTTCTTTGTTGAAAATCATAAATCATTTTTCATTAATTAATGAAAGATTAGCTTCTTTACATATAACAAGGACTTTTTCCAGTTTTTCCATAGTTTCTACAAAAATATTCCCATAAACAGTAAAGTCATACTTATAAACTTCTACACAATTATGTATCAAGTCACAAAAGTTACCTAATACTATTCTTTGAAATGTAACATTTGCATTACATAAAGCGAAAGGAAGTACCGTGTAGGCATCCATACCCCATGGAGTTGTCAAACATTTCTTATATTAATCTTCAGGTGCAAATTTGAATATGATTGTATCTGCTAAAACCATTAACAATATAAAAATATTTCGTTCCTGCTATTGTATCCAATATCTGATCAATAAAAGGTAATGGGAAATGATCTTTTGAAGTTTCTTTGTTTATTTCTCATATGCTATGCATATTATCCACTTTTTATTTTTCTTAGGCACAATAACCAAGGGTGAAATCCATTGGCTATCTTTAATTGGGTAAATAAAATTCACATTGAGCAATTTCTATAACTCTTCTTTAAAACTCTCACCCCTATTAGGATTCATCCTTCTTTGGGGTTGTATTACATGTTTGGAATTCTCTTGTATGTAAATATGATGAATACATGTGTATTTGGATTAATTCCTTTCATGTTAGTATATTTCTATCCAAATACAAAGGAATGTTTTTGTACCATCTTTATTAATTGTTTCTTTTGAAATTCCACCAAGTTACTATTAGTGTTTACTGTTTTACCTACATAAATTTATACCACATAATTGCCAAAATTTTCCATTATGTTTAATGATATTTTAGATTATTGAGATGAAAAATATTCAATACTGGATTCTTTTTCGAATTTTTGTTCTAGCATATGCACACAATAATTTTGTTCACAATATGAATAAATATCATGATTATTCATCAAATTCATTAATTGATCTTTCTCATCATATTGTGAGATAGTTAAAATTGGTTGAATATATACATACTCTTCATCGTCTTCTTCAATCCATTCTTCATTTTCCATTTTAGTTATTTCTCACGTTGGTGGATATAATGTGAATTTTTTAGTGGTATTGCCATCAGAAACGAACATATCACCAAGCCTATAACTCATGAATCTATCTATTGTAGATAACCTTGGGCTACCAAGAATCAATGGATGTCCTCCTATATTAGTTTTGGAATTTAATATCATAAAATCAATAGGATAATCCCATGAATCTAGGGATACAAATACATCTTCTAATATAACCTCAGGTTTGATAATAGATCTATCTCCTAATTGCAATAAAGCAGGACTATATTGAAGATTAGTTAATATTAATTTATCCATAATATTCTTGGGCATGATATTTATCGTTGCACCTAAGTCAATCAAAGTGCTTGGAATTTCAATAACATTGATAAGAATTTTTACAATGGGACTACCTGGACCTAAATATTTTTCAATTATTTGTTTTCCCATCATAATGTCTCCAATTTTTCTTAACGATTGTACTATTTGGATTTCTTTTCTTTTTCTTCCAAGGTTTATATTACAAAACTCTTTTATTATTTTTAGGAATTTCCTTTATAGCTCGAAGTAATGGAATTTTGATGCAAATATTTTTCAACTCATATAACATGTTAGAATAAGGTAAAATGAGTTGCTTCTCTACACCTTTTTCAACTTGTAGTCTCTAGAAAGGGAGGATTTTATAAGGAAATAGAGTGTTTCTCAACTATAGGTATTGTAGGAGTTGGCTTTATTTTGTTGTCATCTATTTGTGTAGGAATGTCTTCCTTTTGAGGGGTATTTCGTGTCCAATATTTTCCTCCTTTCAGGAGTTTTATACTCTTTATATTCTTGAATGACAATAGGAGGTGTTTTATTTTGTAAAACTTTATCAGATATAAGTTGGACAACATTTAAATCTAGAGGAAGTATCATGTAATCTTGGAAACTTTTGGGCTTCAACATTAAAAATGGGTTGCAAAGGTGCTTTATTATTTAGATTGGGAAGTGGTTAAGGAGGTAATTGATTTGATTTTTGAGGAAATGAAGTGGATGGTAATGGAAGGGGTTGACTTGTAGTCAATTGAGGTGGGAATTGTGGTTGGAAAAGTTGTGGAGGTTGGGGTGGAAAATAATACGAAGGTTGGTATTGAGGATATTGTTGAAAATGTTAAGGATACTGGGGATTTATACCATAAGAACCTTGCCATCCTTGTGACCAAGATGAGTTTTGAGGTTGAGGCATCCAAGTTCTCCATGGTAAGGGAATGCTCCAATTACTTTGTGGTTTTTCATAAGATTGAAATTATGCATTAGGATCTTATTCCATACCTATTTCACAAGGAAAGTAAGGTCTTTTAGGAGAAACATAACAAATTTATTATATTTGAATTGTCCCAAATTCCTCTTGGTAGATAGATTTTAGTACTGGTATTGAAGTGAAACCCCTTGTAGCACAAGCCTCTACACATATAAAACAAATTTCAATACTATCAAGAGGACATTCTCATAATACATGCTTCCTCCGACATCTAGGAAAGAAAATAATAAAATAATTTTTTTTATCGTTTTGTTTGTTTTGACTCTTGGCATATCAATTTGCTCACTAAGATTTTCAAGAATGTCATTTTTAAAGTTATCAAGTAAATTACGAAGTTGTGCTTGACTTACCATTCCTGATGCAGATTTACTTACTCTTGACATAACTAGATCTCTTGGACTCCTACTATATTTTAACTTCCCTCTTGAAATATGCTTTCAAAATTCACAAATATCTTCAAAACATAACTAAGACATGTTTCCTTTCCCCATTAAATTAAGAAGATCAATACATTAATCCTAAATGATGCAAATTAGCTCTTTTTACATTATATGTAAATCTCCCTACTAAATCTTCAAGGCTTTAATCTTATTTTTTATTCATTTTAAGAACTTCTTATCTAAAGTCACGATGTATTCAATAAACTTTATATTTTTCTATAAATATTCTTTTCATGTCATCCCATGTCATTATAGAATTAGTTTCTAAACTCATGAACCATTTGAGAGCCCTGTATTTCAATATAGTTGAAAATAACTTCAACTTTTGAGTATTAAGTAAAGAATCATAGGATCTACATAATACCTCAAACTCAAGGATAAATATTTATAGATCCTAATTTCTCATACCATAAAGTTTAGGAAGAATTGATGGAGAAATATTCTTCATAGCGACAATAGCATTAGTATCTTGAATATGAAATCTAAAAGGATCCTCCTCTTCATGATAATATCCGTCATTTCCTCTTCCTCCTCTTCCACCCCTACCACCTCGACCACCACCTTGAGGTATTCTACCTCCTCTACCTCCATCAATGATTAGTATTTCCTCTCCATTATGTACCCCTACCCCTTCTAGATGGAATGTGATCAAGAAGGTCAAGTGGCATGTAATGAAATTATTTGCATGGGAGATGAGGAGAAGGCTTGAAAAATTGATGAGTAGGTTGCATGCTTGGATGAAAAGAGAGAAACTCAAAGGATCTTAGTTTAAACAGAGGTCGTCAAAGGAACAAGAAGTTCACTTATGTGAACTAGAACAAGGACATATCCTTGGGGAAGTTGAGGATAATTTTTTTTATGAGATCCAAGGATCTCTTGACATTAAAACTAATGAAATTTTTGTGAGTGCATATCATGCAAGCATAGATGATGGAGAGTTTCCTTGTGAGGGAAATGATAAATAAATTCCAATTAATGAAATTGTGGATGAAATTATTATACCAAAACAAGGAAACATCCTTGGAGAGGAGGAAGAAGAAAAGGAGAGACTTACTGCAAATCTCATTAAATATTGTGAAAGTTCATATTGACATGAGGATTTGATGTCTTAAACATCAAATGAAGCCACATAGCCTTATGATTTTAAATCTGAAAATTTGTTTATTGTTTTATGAAGACGAACAATCATTTATAGTTGTCACAGAAATGGAGAAAAAAATGAAACTAACTTATGTTCTAAATGAAGAAGAAGAAGAAGGAGTTTATTTACAAAGTATGGAAGAAAGATATTATCAAAAGCATGTGATGGAAGATGTAGGCTTCGAGGAAGAAGCATATATTTTGGAGGAATGGTTAGAAAGGGACATGAGTGATGAGTTTACAAGTTCAATTCAAGGTAATTTTATTTTTGTGTGTGAAGAGTTGAAAATTCTTGAGGAGAGATTAGTAGACCAGAACATGATATTTAATTTGTAAAATTGAAACTGGAAGAAGAGGAAATTATCTTAGAAGACAATAATAAGCAGGAAGCTATAAGGCATGAGGAGTAGATAGTGATGCATGTGCATAAACCAGAATCTGGTAAGAGAATCGATACTCTTATGCATAATGGATATATGCAGCAGTAAGTAAGAGATGAAAGTAAGTTTAAGCAGTCAAGGACAAAGTTGGATAAGGAAATTGACAAGCTGTGTATTCTAATGAAGAGGATGATTAGGAGAAGATACAATAAGAGGAAAAAGATAGCTAGCATTAAAGTACAACTAACTGAGAAACTTGGCATCAACAAGTAAAGTGGATGAGAGTAGTATAAATTTAGAGTCGTGGAGAATTGAAGGAAACACCAATAATAGGACAACAACATCCAAGGAAAAATGGAAAACTACAACATAAGGATTGGGAACCAAGATTGTTATTACATCAAAATTTAATGAATAGGAGCCCATCATTTTTTCTATTGTGGGAGTCTAATGCAGATGAATTAGAGCTTCTAACCCATTAAGATTTTGGAGGAAAAGTTCCAAGAAGAATTCATATTCTTATATGTAAATATTATATTGAGTTGATTTATTCTAGGAAACCTAAGTGAATGAACCATGAGTCTAGAAGTTGTTTTGAAAGGTAATATTTTGTTGATATGTTAAAATCCAATATTCCTTGTAAAGCACGAGAGATTATAGAGATAGATTGAGTGATTTTAGAATTTAGAAAAATATGATTTATGGAGTGATTTTAGGATCTAGAAAAATATGTGATGTTTCTAAATTCTATCTATTGTAAGCCTACATGTGGTTAAAATGAGAGTAAGTGTGAGGAAAAGAGAGGATGGCCAAATGAATGTAGAATCAGTCCATAGAGAGTGATGGATTTTTTTTTTATAATAATTATATCTACATAGTTTTGGTGAATGAAATGCCCACATCCTTATGCTTATAATTGTCTCTTTGTGTATGTATGAATGAAAATTTCCTACTTCTATGTGTGATATTGAATTAAGAAGGTTTTCACTTCTATTTGAATACTATAGCTAATGATACATTTATGTGTAAATTTGTCATACGAATGATATTATTCTTGTGTAACGGGTAAGATATAATGTCAAATACAATGATCAAAAAATAACTTTGTGTAGGTATGATTAATCTCTTTTGTGTGAGAGAAGGAGAATAAAAAATGTGAGATTTTGTTAAGGAAAATTGGGCAAAATATATGAAGATTTGATTCTTCATATTCCAATTACAGAAGTTAGAAGGGACTTAGAAGATGTGTGTAGCAGTCTCTGTAGACTTAGAGTGAATTCATGAATTCACTGTGTGACGAAAATATGAAAGGATGAAGCCTTCATGGAATTTCTACTAAGATAGAACCTATATGAGAATCCTGAGAAAAGAGCCACCGGTCAATTTAAATGTTCGATGTCAATTTAAGCATCAAATGTTGGTGTTCATCCTTGGAGTTCCAATAACCATTGTGTAAAAGTAATGCAGATGCAACAAAATCTAGAGACTCATATAACCACAATCGATCCTATAGTCATAATTGAGTAGTGAAGTAGTAACATTCCGAGATAGATTAAAAAAAGGTAAAGAGGAAGGAAAAGTAGGATTTTCTTGCATTAGAAATTTATACATTACATAAAATAATAAGTGATGTAGGGTAGCGTAGTCCCTACCATACATTTTCCATTTTAATGCTACTTTTTAAAGTGTTGAAGAACACAATAATGGTTTTATGCAAACACTTGCTTAAATTATGGTCGGCAGTAAATCAAGGTAAATATGTTATTGAATGGAGTATGAGCCATTTTAGGTGGTTTAATGATGGAAAATCACTACACAAATATATGAAAATCATGGCATAAATATTACAACTAAATGAAGAAATTATGGCTCAAAAAATGAGACAATTATCCACATAGTATTGTATTGTGAATGTTGCAATACAACCTTCAAATTATGATCCAATCAAATGTTTGAAAATACATATTTTCAATAATAATGAAAAATAAATATTGTTGTAGGAACTATTAATATTATTATAGATATATACAACATAATACTAATTATTATTACCTATTATTATTACCCTACCAACTTTACCCTAAATTTATATATACATATCTTGTAAACACCCGCACAACACATAGATAATTATTTAATATAATATTAATGTAATAAAATAATATATTATAATATTATAGCGAAATATTTGAACACTTCATGAATTTATTGCAAACAATTCGAATATTAAATAACTGTGAATAATCACAAAATCAAATCATGAGTTTAGCCAAACTATATATTATTTATTTTAGACTAACTATAA
This sequence comes from Pinus taeda, assembly GCA_000404065.3. Taxonomy (NCBI): domain Eukaryota; kingdom Viridiplantae; phylum Streptophyta; class Pinopsida; order Pinales; family Pinaceae; genus Pinus; species Pinus taeda. The sequence goes on from APFE030764642.1 coordinate 8,606, forward strand.
TTTTGAATTGGATTTAAAATACGATCTTTGTACAATAATTAATAATCTCAATTTATTTTGGAACAATTTCAATTCAATTTAAAAATTTGAATACATAAAATGTATTTTTAATTCTTTATATTAAAAGTTAACAGTGTGTTGTTTTCAATAATTTCAAAATTAATAATTAAAATCGGATGGTATAAAAATAAATAAAGAGACCATGTAAGGAAATGATATATAACATGTAAAGTAAAAAGTGATAAATAAATGGTTTAAGTAAAATCAAATTTGGAAAATAAATTTTTATATTAAATATTTTTATGGAAAAATATTATTCACATTATTGTAATTTTTTTGTTTTTTAAAGAAACATTTGGATAATAGTTTTTGGGTTAGAATACTCGTTATGAGTCCACGAACATTGTCATTCATAACCACTCATATTAAAGATAATTAAGAATCTCATTAATATAGTTTCATAATCTTCATACAACATGTTTAGATATATTATACATCATGTAAAGAGTTTGTAAAGTGAAAATATATATTAATATTAAAAGTAGATATATATTTTTTCCATGTCATTAAACATGTACTTACTAGTTTGTAAGTAAGAATAAGATATTTTTCAGGACCCAAGGTCATATAACAACTAGGCGGGAAGCCATTACAACAACATACTCAATATGACTTCAACATGACATTTATGGGAACTAAATCTAGATGGAGAGGATAACAATAATTTATCTTCACCATTTAAGATAACCCAATTGACAAATTTATGAAAAACATTATAGTTATGATTTTACAACTTTTGTGACTACGCTAGTTTATTGGTGGAGATAGATCAACACTCCAAGTTATTTAGGGAATATGTACACTCCATAATAAGCTTGAACCTTGGGGGCATCATCCCATAATATCATCACAGTTACAACTCTAACAAATCCAATCCCTAGTCTCAATCCCAATGCAAATAATGAGACATGTTCATCTACATGACTTAGTCATCCATGTCTTTTACTATTGCCAACACCTTCCATTGTGTTATTGTTTCGTGTTTCATTACATACTTTCAAAGGATAGCCACATAAGCATTTGTTTCCTTCAAATGATGTCTCATTAAAAGTGTCCATCTGTGTTCCTTTTGGGATTTTACCATAAATTCTATTCCATGAAATGTTCAAAGATGCCAACATGGTTAATGTAGAGATCTCTTGAGGAATTGCTCCACTTAACATATTTATAGACAAGTCCAACTGCTCTAAAGTAGATATCTCAGCAATATATGTAGGGATTTTTCCTTTCAATTGATTTCCATATAAATTCAATAGCCTTAAGCTAATGAGACTTCCTATGCTTGGAGGTATTTCTTCAGTAATATTTCCGTTAGACAAGTCAAATATGATGTTTGTAGCCAGCACATATGTTGACTTATACTCAAATCCTTTTATTACAATACTCAAATCCTCATATAGTGTATTACCACTAAGTTTAGAAGATCATGAAATTTTGAATCCCTCGAGTCTCTAAAGATTGCATGGTATTTTCCACGGAATTTATTGTTGGATAAATCCAACACCTACAATTGGCTAAGATTTGCAATCCATTGAGGAATATCACCATAGAAATTATTATAACCCAAACTTAAAACTCTTAAATCATGAAAGGACACAAGATACCGAGGAAGCTTCCCTGTAAATCCATTTTTACTTAGATCCAATAACTGAAGTTGAGTGCAATTGGCCAAAGATTCAGGTATTAGCTGAGAAAAATGATTAGAATGAGTAGAAATGACTTGCGTATACATTGTAATTATGTGTACATATTTAAATTCGATGGTATTTTTCCTATCAACAAATTGTCCATTAGTTCCAAAACTACCAAAGATTTGCAATTTCCCAAAGAGTGAGGGATAGTTACATTCAACTTGTTTTCAAATAATTCTAGATGTTGTAGTTCCACACATTCTCTTATACCTTCAGGGATTGTACTTGTAAGAGTATTTTTATTTAAGTAAAGAATTTGACGCTTAGTCAAATTACCAATACTTTCATGTATGTTTCTATTCAACTTGTTGTCATTTAACAAAAGATTCCGCAGCTTAGTCAAATTACCAATGCCTTCACGTATGTTGCTTGACAATTTGTTGTGCCCCGAAAATAATGTCGCAAGAAAGAGCAGTTTCCTAGAGGTAGAGGAATGGCATTCTCGAAACTGTTTGTTTGTAGATACATGTATTCAAATTCCTACAACAACTCTAATTCATCAGGAATTCTTCCACTCAAATTGTTGTGAGAAAAGGCTATATACAATAGCTAAGTAAAATTGGCAAGAGTGGAAGGGATATGACCACTTAGTGAATTTCCTTCAAAGTAAAGATAATAGAGATTTATAAGAAGACCCAAAAATGAAGGGATCGGACCAGTGAGGTTGTTGTATCCAATGGAAAAATCTTGGAGAGATGTGTAGTTGTTGAGGGCAAGAGGAATGTGACCAGATAGAGAGTTGTTGTCAACATGAAGATAGGCTACATTTCTTAGCATACCTAAAACAGAAGGGATTGGGCCAGTGAGATTGTTGTTTCCAATGATTAAGCCTTGTAGAGAGGTGCAATTTCTCACAAAAATTGGAATACTTCTAGTAAGATTATTGGACGAAAATTTGAATTTGATTATATCTGCTAAAACCATCAATAATAGAAAAATATTTCTTTCCTTCTACCATATCCAATACCTGATGAATAAAAGGTAATGGGAAATTATCTTTTAAAGTTTCTTTGTTTAATTCTCTATATTCTATGCATACTCTCCACTTTCCGTTTTTCTTAGGCACAATAACCTACAACTCATGAATGCATCGAGTGTAGTTAACCGTGGCCTACCAAGAATCAATGGATGTACTCCTAGATTATTTTTGGGACTTAATACCATAAAATCAATAAGATACTCCAACAAATCTAGGGATGCAGATACATCTTCTAATATACCCTCAGGTTTGATTAAAAATCTATCTAGTAATTGCAATAATGTAAGACTATATCTAATATTGGTTAATCTTTATTTATCCATAGTATTATTTGTCAAGACATTTATTGTTGCAACTAAGTCAATCAAAGTGTTTGGAATTTCAATACCATTGATATTAATCTTTACAATGAGACTACGTGGACCTAAATATTTTCTAGTTATAGGTTTTCCCATCATAATGTCTACATTTTTTCTTACCGATTGTAGTCTTTGTATTTATTTTATTTTTCTTCCAGGTTTTATAATACAAAACACCTTTATTATTTTTGCGAAAATAGGAATTTCCTTCATAGCTTGAAGTAATGGAATTTTGATGCAAATATTTTTCAACTCTTCTAACATGTTATAATCAGGTAAAATTATTTTCTTCTCTACACCTTTATCAACTTGTAGTCTCTAGAAAGGGAGAATTTTGTAAGGAAATAGAGGGTTGCTCAGCTATAGGAATTGTATGATTTGGTTTTATTTTGTTGTCATCTATTTGTGTAGGAATGTCTTCCTTTTGATGGGTCTTTCTTGTTCAATATTTTCCTCATTTTTAGGATATTTATATTCTTTATATTCTCGAATGACAACAAGGGATTTTTTCTTTTGTAAAATTCGATAAGATATAAGTTGGATATCATTTAAATCTAGAGGAGCTATCATGTAAGCCTAAAAACATTTGGGCTTCAACATTATAAATGGGTTGCTAAGGTGATTTATTATTTAGATTGGGAATTGGTTGAGGAGGTAATTGATTTGATTTTTGAGGAAATGAAGTGGATGGTAATGGAAGGGGTTGACTTGTAGGCAATTGAGGTTGAAATTGTGGCTGGACAAGTTGTGGAGGTTGGGGTGGAAAATAATACGAAGTTTGGTATTGAGGATATTGTTGAAAAGGTTAAGGGTACTGGGGATTTCTACCATAAGAACCTTTCCATCCTTATGACCAATATGAGTTTTGAGGTTGAGGTGGCCAAGTTTTCCATGGTAAGGGCGTGTTCCAATTACTTTGTGGTCGTGCGTAAAATTGAAATTATGCATTGGGATCTTATGCCATACCTATTTGACAAGGAAACCGAGGTCTTTTAGGAGCAATATAACATATTTATTCTACTTGACTTGTCATAACTTCCTCTTGGTGGATAGATTTTAGTCATGGTATTGAAGGAAAATACCTTGTAGCATGAGTATCTACACATATAAAATAAATTTCAACACTATCAAGAGGATATTCTCATAATACATGTTTCCTCCTACATCTATGAAAGAAAATAATAAAGAAAAATTTCAGCTTTTTGTTTGTTTTGTGCTCTTGGCATATCAATTTTCTCACTAAGATTTTCAACAATATGATTTTTTAAGTTATCAAGAAAATTATCAATTTGTGCTCGACTTATCATTCCTGGTGTAGATTTACTTACTCTTGGCATAACTAGATCTCTTAGACTCCTACTATATTTTGACTTCCCTCTTGAAATATGCTTGCACAATTCACAAATATCTTGAAAATATAACTAAGACACATCTCCTTTACCCATTAATTTAAGAAGATCAATCCCTTCATCCCTTATAACTTTTATTAAGAGATATTTTAATATATTTAGACCTAAATTATGCAATTTAGTTCTTTGAAATTATATGTAAATCTCCTTGTAGTGACCAATCCAGGGGTCTAGATTAGACTAAATTTAATGTCAACCAAGTTAGGTAAACTTAGAGGCACGTGTCTAAAGTCTATAGACCTAAAAGGATCTCATCTATCTAACTAAGTGTCTACTGTGACAGGCTACAACACTCTTTTACAAGAGATTGGAACATGTTTCCTTTCACACTTTAAACACTCAGATCATCTAATTTAATTAACTGTACTAAAAACATGGTGCTACTAGTCTGAGTTCTTAATCCTCTTACAAGGATATCATGCACAAAAACTCTTCCTCAGCAACACACTAAGCATCCTAAAAATCAAATTCATGAAAACCAAAAACTCTTTTAAGCATGTCGAAATTCAAATGCATGAAAACAGAGTCATAGAAATACTTTTAAAATTCAATGGTCGATTAAATCTTTTACAAGATCTTGTTCAATAATTTAGCAATTGATTTTTCAAGCTATCACCATGAATCATCAAATATCAATCGCAAGAAATTCTAATCAAATTAATTAATTCACAAGCAAAGAAATGGCATCAAACGCTATTCAGATCTGAAGTTTAAATGCTATGAAAATGAAATGAAAGTATACCAGTCCCCACGTAGGGCTCGTCCATGCGTTGATGGTACACTTAGAAAACTTCAGATGATGAAACCGTTAACACATAAAACATTGTAATGATGAAACACTTCCTGTGATTAAAGTTTGGAAATTAATTACATGCAAGAACAGAGTTCTGGTAACAATTACAATAAGATACACAGTCTTCAATCTGCTCAATGTCTTAGCCAACGTTCACTAACATTTCTTAAATTCTATAATCGAATGTACATACGTTATGACGCAGATGTTTATGCTTTTACAATTAAAAAGGCGATTTCTGTTTTTTTTAATCTTAACTGATTTCCAAGACAAAACGAAATCAGTTTAGGTAACTTTGGCCTTTTGCTGCTTTTGTGACAAAAAAGGTTGGGTTTGACCAGCATTGACCATGTATCCAGGAGCTTTAGATTCGCTGTTGAATAGATCTTTCACCATGTATGTACATCTTAGATGACGTCCCTATCATCTGTTTTGATTTTCCTGCCATGCCACGTGTCACAACATAAACTAATTACAGGAAGTCATGACATCCCGTAATTTTGTTGAAAATTTCTAATTTTTAACATAAAAATTCACAAATTAAATTTAATGTAAAATAACAACTATAATGCTTTAATTAATCAATTTCAATGGACTGTGAGGGGTTTATGGGAGAAAATGATAGACAAATGATGGACTTCTAGAAGAAAAGGATGGCAATGAAATGGTACCAACATCTCCCCCAAGCTCAAGGATTAGCATGGTACCAACATGTCCTCATGCTAATCCTGATGTGCTCCCTTTATATTCTGTTCCTGCTTTTTCCTCTGCCGCTTGTAGCAATGCATCTATATTCTTCTGAGCTTGGGAATTATTCTGAATGTGGAGATCATGTTTGATATTCTTGTATTTTTCTTTGAGATCTTTTTTCTGAGTGTACCATTTTGTCGCCCATTTGCACATTTCGGTTTGTTCATTCTTAATTTCTTTGATTTGCTCCTTTAGTTTCTCATTTTTCTGCTGAGTCTTCTTGCTCTGAGTGCTCAACACTTCATTTTCCTTCTTGATGAACTTCTAACATGTTTGCTTCCATCAATTCCTCTTTTAGCTTTTCAATTTTTTTATCTAACCTTCTCTGTTTCTTGTTTGTAGGTGTTGGCTCCTTCTTTCTTTCCTTGTTAATCTTGACTTCGATTTCTGCTTCCTGTTCTGGCTGTGAATGAGCATTGATTTCAATTTCCATTGGTGCATTTGCATTTGACTCTGGTTGATCATCTTGTGTTTGGTTCTTTTTTATTCTCCTTGATCTTCTCGTATAAGTAGCGAAGATTTTGGCTTGTTCAATTTCCATTGGTGCATTTGCATTTGACTCTGGTTGATCATCTTGTGTTTGGTTCTTTTGTATTCTCCTTGATCTTCTCGTATAAGTAGCGAAGATTTTGGCTTGTTCAATTTTCTTGGCAGTTTCTTACCTCATCCTTCTTGTCCTTACACTACTGCTGGGTTGAGGAACATTTATTGACTTGTGATCAGGGATTTCCTCATCAATATCAAGCATAAACTCGGTGCATTCTTGTTGTTCATGTTCATCTTCTCCAGTTTTAATTTGATTGGCAATCAAAAATTCTTTCCATGTTTTTCCCCTCCTCTGCAACTCAAATTCAATTAGAATTTTAATCAACCCAAAATGTTACAAACTCTTATCTTCATTACCCTTTTGTTTCTGAATGGTTTTTGAAATTTTAGTCAAACTCTATAAGAGGAAATAGGGCAGACTGCTGGTGCATTGGCCTTTTAAGTGCAACAGGAGTTTGATGTGATATAGGTATACTATGTTGTAACGCCCTTCACATCTAACAAATTTCTGAATAATGTATACCATTTCATCCCAAGGGTGAATTAGCCAGCTTCTAGGGACACCCTTTTTCCAGTTGACAGAGGAAACCCTTGACCTAGACATAAATTGAGTCCATGATTTTTCCTTAAATTGTTTTGTTTTGAAATATTTTTCCCCTTCTGGACTGATTCCCAATGTTTGTGCTATGGTATCCTCTGAAATTCTAAAAGAGCAGTTTCCTATTAATGCTTTCTCTCCATTGAATATGAATGCAAATTGCTTTTTCACTTCTTCATTGTTTCCATTGAATTTTTCTAGAAAAGATAACTAGTGCTTTTCCCTTAAAATCGTGACACAGTCATCATGATATTGTGAACTATCAAATGTTTCAGGCTCTTCTCTATTGGTCATTTTGAAAAAGAAATCTCTGTTCTAACCCTTTTGTTTATGCTCAACAATTCAATAAGGGTTTCTCAATTTGTTACCTTTTTTCTGTGTTCCACTTAGCCGACCTGGTAACGCCCTCGATTCTCAAGGTCTCCTTCTTCAATTGCTTGGGCAGTGGTAGAAACTCGTGGTAAGCCTGTCTGCTATGCTCTCCCTTTGTAGCGCCTATTGTCTCGACCTTCTTTGAAAACTCAAAGTTTGAATACTCACATGGTAACGCACTTTATGGACTGAGAGTTTTATAAAGTGAAAACTTAATCGCCGACCTTCACCCAATTGCTATAATGATAATGCAGAGTTGAAGGTGCATTCACATCATAAAGACAGAGGAGCAGTACTGATTTGCATAGGTACAATCATGAGAACACCATATACATATAAAGAGTGTTGTAGTGATGATAACGGATATATGTTGCATGAGTCGACTTGGGTCAAACAATTGTTTTATAACTCCCACATTCAAAATGAACTAAATAATTTAACACTTGTCTTTCCAATGATTTACCACTTGTCCTTCCAATGGAACGACTTATCCACTACGTGTTGGTACTTGGCCGATTGAAAAATGATGGATCGATGACAAGGTTCGATAGCCGATTTAAAAATGAGGAGTTGATGACAAGGTTTGAAGAGTGGTGTAGGAAAATGGCAATAGGCTAAGGTGTGATAGGAATTGATAGCAGAGCGATAATGAGGTGAGTAGTTAAGAATGTTACAAGGGTGATGAGTATAGGGGTTTTTTGAAATTGATAACAAGCAATCATAATCATCATATTTAACACTAAAATAATTTAAGAATTTTAAATGTTAAAAATAAAAATTACAACAATACATTACACTTGGCGGTTGACCAAAAGTTGAGTTGGCATGCACAAGTAGGACTGATCTTCACTGTCCAAATATGACTGATCTTCACTATCCAAAACAAGTCCCTTTTGAGATGAAATTGGATATAACAGGTCCCTCTGAAATCTGAAGAACTATGTTTGTGCAGCTTCTTTGATCCTTGGTGTTGATGTAGCCTTGATGATAAGCAACCTTTGAAAACTTTGTTGAAGTAGCCTGATGTATCTTGAATGCAGTCTTTAACAGGTCCCTCTGATATTTGTTGAACAAGTCCCTCTAATATTGGTACTAGTAACATAGTCTTCTGAACAAGTCCCACTGCATATTGCTTGAACAGGTCCCTCTAATTAGAACAAAAACAAAAACAACTCTTTTATTGAAATACTGAAGTACTGAAACAAATTCTTTGAAGATTTACAAATGAGGAGATGAGATAGGGAAAACAAAATGTTGATTCTTCTGATTCTTCTCCCCCACGAAAGCTTTGACTTGTCCTCAAGTCATTATTGAAGTGATGAACAAAACAGTAAACAAATAGAACAAGGAATTCTTACCAGCCAAATGATTGGTTTCTAGTAAGAATTCTGGGTTAGAGTGTGCCAGAGTCTGGTTTTCACATCTAAAACCATTATATATTTTTTGTTTTTGTTTTTTTTAAATATATATATATATATAATATATATTATATATTATATAATATAATATATATATATATATATATATATATATTATTTATTTATTTTTGTTTTATTTTATATTTTTGAAATGAAATTGAATTGACTAAGGTAGAGATATCATAGCTAAAGGCTGCAATATCTCAACCTCCCTTTGCTGAGATACAGTTTGAATAAAGTCCTCCTGGCTGATGGGCTTATGATAGAGTTTCAACCTATGTCCATTGACAAGAAAGGTGGTGCCTTCTCCATCAATGGTGGTAAGCTTGATTGATCCATTTTAATATACTTGAACTATTTCATATGGGCCCATCCAGTGTGTGGTAAATTTGACTTTATGATTTCTGAATTTAGAGTCAAAGAGTAAAGCCTAGTCTCATTCTTTGAACTGTTTCCTTTTAATGTGTGCATCATGCCACTGCTTCCTTTGTTTCTGCATTAGGATTGGTGTCTCCTCTGCTTGCTGCCTCATTTCATCTAGCTGGTTCAATTGCCGAATTCTCTCTTATTGGGCTTCATTGAGATCAATTCCTAAATCTGCAGCCATCTTATAAGTATGTATTTGAAATTCAATAGGAAGCATTACCTCTTTTCCGTACACCAACTGATATGGTGTAAATCCTGTAGTGTTCTTCCACGTGATTCCATAAGCCCAGAGTGCATCTTTGAGATTCTCTTCCCAATTCTTTCTGTTTATTGCTACGGTCTTAGTGATAATTCCTTCCAATGTTTTATTGGTGGATTCCACCTGGCCTTTGTCCTATGGATGGTAAGGTGTACTTTTCCTGTGCTTGATTTTATATTTTTCTGTGATGTCTTTGACTAGCTTTGAAGTGAACTGAGTACCTTGATATATCACGATCTCTCTTGGTACTCCATACCTTACAAAAATTTCTTCAAAAATGAAGTTTACCACTATCTGTTCAGTTGCCCGGACTAGTGCTTTGGCTTCAGCCCATTTTGTCATGTAATCAGTACATACTAGGATGTACTTTTTGCCTTTGGAAGTTGGATTAATGGGTCCTATGAAATCTAGAGCCCATTTTTCAAATGGCTCCAAATGTACTTGAGGCTGAAGTGGCATTTCATCTGTAGCTGTTGGTCTGCCCATTCTTTGACATCTATCACAACTTTTCACATACTTCTTGGAATCCTTAAAAATAGATGGCCAATAGTATCCAATACTGAGAATCTTGAATGTTGTTCTTTTGGCTGCAAAATGCCCACCACAAGGTTCATCATGGCAAGATTTTAAAATATCAATTAACTAATCATTTCTTACACATCGTCTAATAATCATATCATAACCAGTGTAAAATAAATCTCCATTAACCCGTGAATATCTAGCACTTTGTTTGATCAGCCTCTTCTTTTCCTTTGGAGTAAAATATGAAGGTGTTCTTCCTGTGGACAAATAGTTGGCTAAGTCAGCATACCAAGGATTCACTATTGAAATTTCAAATAAATTTTCACCCGGAAAAGAATCTTCAACTGGAAGAACGTCACCTGAATTTTGCAGTCTATAAAGAAAATCTGCCACTTGCTTCTCCTTACCTGGTCTATCTAACACTGTAATATTAAATTCCTGTAATAATAGCAACCATATGGTAACTCTGCCATTAGTGATTGGTTTATTCATTAAATACTTAATGGAAGAATGGTCAGTATGTACAAAAACCTCATAACCAGTTATATAATGTCGGAATTTATTCACAGCATGTATGATTGCAATCATTTCTTTTTCAGTGACTGTGTAGTTTAATTTTGCAGGTGTTAGATTTTTACTAATGAAATAGATGACATAATTGAAAGACTCTTCTTTTTGGCCTAATGAGGCACCTACTGCAATAGCAGATGCATCTGTAAAGATGTGAAATGGTAGGGTCCAGTTAGGTCCTTTTAAGGCTGGTGTGGTTGATAACTTTTCTTTGAGTGTTTCAAAAGCTTGTTGACAATTCTCACTCCAGTTGAAAGGTGTATCTTTTGCTATAAGCTTAAACAAAGGTAAAGCTATTTTACTAAAATGTTCAATAAACCTTCTGTAATAGCTTGCATACTCAAGAAAAATTCTTACCTCTTTTTGAGTCTTCGGAATTGGCAAATTGACAATGATCTGGATTTTTGATGGATCAACTTTAATGCCTTGAGAAGAAATATAGTGTCCTAATACTATCCCTTCATTTAACATCATAAAACACTTTTCATTGCTCAGATATAGATTAGCTTCAATACATCTCTCAAAACTTTTTCAAGGTTCTCTAATGCATGTTCAAATGAATTACCATACACTGAAAAATCATCCATGTAAACTTCAACACAGTTATGAACTAAATCAGCAAAAATAGCTAATACAACTCTCTGAAATGTAGTTGGAGCATTGCAAAGTCCAAATGGTAAAACATTATAGGCATAAGTGCCCTAGGGACAAGTAAAAGTGGTTTTGTCCTGGTCCTCTAAGGTTATCCTGATCTGGTTATAGCCACTGAAACCATTAAGAAAAAAGAATGATGATTTCCAAGCTAATGTGTCTAGCACTTGGTCAATAAATGGTAGTGGGAAATAATATTTGAGGGTTGCTTTGTTCAATTGTTTGTAATCAACACAAATCCTCCACTTGCCATTTTTCTTGGGCACTACTACCAATGGGGATACCCACTGACTGTCAGAGATAGGATAGATAAAATTGACTTTCAATAATTTTTGTAATTCATCTCTAACAATATCCTGAAGCATGGGATTCATTCTTCTCTGTGGTTGCTTCACTGGTTTGATATTACTATCTGTATAAATATGGTGAGTGCATGTTTCAGGGTGAATTCCATGCATATCGGTGTAGTCCCAAGCAAATGCTTTTTGATATTTTCTCAATAGTTGAATCAATTTTTCCTCCTAAGATGAGTCTAGGTGAGTGCTAATATTCAAAGTTTTTCTTGGACTAATCTCTATGGTCATGCTCTGTGTGTTTGTGATAGATTGAATGGGAAAAATGTTTTGAAATGTTGTTTGCAAGGAATGAATGGTGCATGTTTCCTAAAAATTTTGTGCCAAAAGTTCATCTGTAGCATGGTATTGTTCATTTCTTAATTCTTCGGAAATATCAGGTTGAGAAAGGAGCAATTCTACCAAATCATCATTGTTATGTTCTTGAAAATCATAGATTTGATTGATGCTGAAAATAGATTGAACTTCTTCCTTATCGTTGTATTTATCATGAAGCCATTAATTATGTGCTACTACTGGTGATTGTGCTGATGGGTAAAGAGTGATTTGTTTTCGTTCAGTTCCTCGTGAAATAATTTTATTACCCGATCGACATCCTATGAATGCATCAACAGTTACTAACCATGGTCTACCAAGGATGATAGGGTGGCCTCCTAAATTAGATTTTGGTTGAAGAACTAAAAAGTCCACTGGATACTCCCAAGAGTTTAGTGAAAAAATTATGTCCTCCAAAATCCCTTCAGGAATCACTTTAGACCTATCAGCGAGTTCTAGAACAATTGTTGTGTGCTGCAAGTTTGTGAGCTGTAGTGTTTTCACTGTTTCAAGAGTCATTACATTTATTGCGGCCCCAAGGTCAATTAAGGTGTTTGGAATATGTATGTTGTTAATGATTGTAGTGACTATGGGAATACCAAGATCAACATACTTTTCCATTGAAATGGTGTTTGTCATAAGGCCAGCTAAATGTCCAATAACATGAATAGTTTGTGGATCAACTCTTTTCCTAGTAGGCTTCTTGAGGCACAGTTCTTTGATTGCTTTAGTATATATGGGAATGTCTTTTATGGCTTGTAGTAGTGGAATTTTTATATAGACATTCTTTAGCTCATCTAAAACATCAAATTGTGGTATAGACATGGGAAGTTTTGTTTGGACCAATCTGTTTGGAAAAGGTGGTGGATGCAATGGTTGCATTTGTTTATTTTTGATGTCATCATTGTGTTTCTTTTGAGTTGAAGTTTCATTTTCATTTTCTTCGTTTTCTTCTTGTTTTTCAGCTATTGGAGGTTCTTTTTTGTTACGTTACCAGACCTTAAATTGATATTTTTCAAAGGTAATGTGGGATATGATGGTCCCTCATCTACACTATAAGCTGGTGTCTCTGCTTTGTTATTTGGATTTGGTATAGGTTGAGCAGGAATCTGAGTGGGTCTAGGAGGTTGTTGTTTAGATGGGAGTTGTAAGTGATGTGGATTTATTGGTGGAGGAGCAGGCAATGCTTGTTGAGTATTTTGGGGTTGATAAACAACTTGCTACTGAGGATATTGTTGATATGTTGGAGGATATTGCGGATATGGCTAATGATACTGTTGATATGGCTGAGAATATGGTTGGTATGGTTGAGGATATGGTTGATATTGTTGAGAGTATTGCTGAGATGGTCTCCATTGTTGTTGTGGGTAATTTTGGTGCTGCCATGGCATGGGTACATTCCAAGAATTCTGAAGATACATCTGATCTTGTGCAGGAAATTACAAATTTTGATTTGGAAACATACCTACTGGAGGTGGAGGTCTTGGCTACCATTGTTATGCTCTTAACCTGCAAATGATACCCAAATACAGAATATATGAAGAAAAGAGACCTAGAACATAGAATATGCGAAGAAAAGATACCCAGAACACAGAATAGCAATGATTTTATTATTCAGAGAGTAATGTTCACTTGCCTCTTCGAGGGGGCAACCTCCAATAGAGCAGAGCGTGATTACAAAATAAGACACGATGCTCCTCGCAGGGAGTTTCTATCCTTTATATATGACTCCTACGTGAAATACCATGGGCCAATACCGCGTATTACTAATACCATCTATCTAATACTACGGCCCATTTGCAACTAACTGTGGTTCCGTTATTAATTGCGGATTAACCACTTACAATTATTAATATGGGCTTTATTGACTCTTGACTATGACGTGGTCCCATTACATAGATAAGGGGGTTAGGGTGGGACCCTAACATGCCCACCCCCTTAAGACTAGCCTTGTCCTCAAGGCTGAAGCTGCGGAAACTGCTGCAGAATAGTGGCTGGCTCCCAAGTTGCATCTTCTGGAGAGGTGTCTTTCCATTTGACTAGGACTTCCTTAATCATGCGGCCGCGCAGTTTCTTGACTCGTGTGTCGAGGACCTGTTCCGGTTGAAGCCAGATGGATCCTTCTTCGTCCAATTCCGGTAGACTAGTCTGAATTCTGCAATTGTTCCCAATCACTTTCTTGAGGCATGAGACATGAAAAACTGGATGGATTTTTGCAGTAGGTGGCAGAGCCAACTTGTAGGCCACTTCTCCAATGCGTTGAAGTACTTGATATGGTCCGTAGAATTTGGGAGAGAGTTTCTGACATCCCTTGTCTTTGAGTGATGTTTGTTTATATGGTTGGAGCCGTAAAAAGACCTGATCCCCTTCTTGAAATTGGCGCTCTGAGCGATGCTAGTCTACCTGTTGCTTCATGCGGTTCTGAGCTTGATGAAGATTCTCTCGAAGATGGGCGAGCATAGTTGCGCGGTGTTGTAGGAGTTGATCCACT
>APFE030764642.1:27648-59547 GCA_000404065.3 Pinus taeda
AACCCCCATGTTTATGGAAAACATGTGGGTTTTCAACTGATAATCCCCCATTTGAAGTTTGACATTTTCACAACGGCCTTCACATTTCATTGTGCCTCCATCTGCAATTTGAACTTGGAAGTTAGAAACTACTCGTACAAAGCAATGCACTGCTTCGGCGACTTTTTGATGGATGAAATTATGTGTACTTCCACTATCAATCAAGACTACTACTGGGCGATGTTTAATAAACCCTCTGATTTTGAGCGTTTGAGGGGAAGAAATCCCTGCCAAGGCATGCAACGAAATAACTAGTTCGTCAGAGACATTGTCCTGTTGGTTGTCTTCCTCTAGCGGCTCATGTTCCTCGAGTGGTGGATCTTCCTCTGTTGAGCTGTAGTCAGTGGCATCTATTTGAAAGAATTTGGGCTCCTTACATTTATGACCTGGGGAGTATTTTTCATCACAGTAGTAACATAGTCCTTGCTTCCTTCTTTCGTCCATTTCTGCAGGGGACACCTTTTGGACCTTAAGTGTTTGAGTCGTGTTTTGAGCTTGTGGGGGACGACCTTTAGCGGGGAAATTTGGGTGACTGTATTGGGCTGCTAATGCACGTTCCACCTTACGAGCTACCTGGCAAGCCTCCTTCCACGTGGGAGGGTGGTGAAGTAGAACTTGAGCTTTGATGGCTTCTTTAAGACCGCTGATAAAATATTCCATGTAGAATTCATCTGTGAGACCCTTACTGCGGAAAGCTAAGCCTTCAAAAGTGGTAATATATTCCTCCACTGTACCAGTCTGTCTGAGCTTAGTGAGACGACCCAAATAAGAGTCTTCTTGTTCAAAGCGATCTCGAAGAGCTTTGGTAAATTGGGTCCAATTCCTAAAATATCCATTGCAACGCTGATGCCATTCCCACCATTGCCACCGTTCATTGTCGAAGTACATGCTCTCCAACATAAGCTTAGTACCATAATCTAGGATATGATTCAATTTGAAATACTGCTCCATTTGTGCTAGCCATGGGGATGTGTGAGAACCGTCAAATTTATGCATATCCAACTTGGGAGGTCGCTGACTGGGTGGTGGATGGGTGTGCCAGACATGAGGAGAGTGGCTAGATTCACCGTAATTGCCTTCATGGCCATTATACCCCTCCTCGTGGGCTTGCTCCTTACCTTTTGACATAAAATCCTCCTTTCCTTTTGACATAAAATCCTGTAGCTGGAGACTTAGTCCGTTAAGCTCTTTTTGCATTCTCTCCAGATCTAGTTTGCGAAGCTGAGTTTGGATTTCATTCACATTTTCTTCAAGTTTGTCCATCCTTTCATTGGCCATCGCTTGAGCTCTAGTTGCTACCATACACCGACCTGATGAAAAATTGGGACCGCCAAAAAATTTTCACAATTAATTGAATGGTACCACCATGCTCAGCTCGTCGTCCCAATTTTAATGGGCTAGATCACCAATAGGCATCCCGGAAGATCTCAGACTCTTTTTTTTTTTCTTTTTTTTTTTTTACTCCTAACAAAGTTTTACTCCTTCCTGATCAATACTGCAGTCGCCAAATCCTCAAAATGTCAATGCGGCCAAAAGTCCTGCGACAATCATACCATGGTATAGGAACCCTTCACAACGCCTCTGGTCTGGTGGATTTGAGAGATCTGAATGGCGGATCGGGTAGCACTGGACGACTGAACTGACTGCTTCTGCAGATCTGATGAATCTAATAGATCGGAAATGGCTGATTGGGACCGATGTCTTCTGCTGCTGCACTCCTTTGCTCAAGCGGATCTGGAAGAGATGATGATTAAAAAAAAGGGAACTAGGGTCTTGAGGAGTGTCAGGTGCTACAGATCGCAATATACATAAGGGTCTGGCAGTAGTACTCGGCCCAATGTTTCAGGGCTCTAACTAAGGAGGGTCAACCGTACCCTTAGCTGTACCACTCGATTACCCTATCGTACGGGCGAGTAATCTCTCCGAGTGCTGTTCTCGGTGTACTGTAGCCGCAAGATGGCCGATGGTTTATCTGTGGCGAGGTTTTCAAGGAGCCTATGGGGCTTCCGATATACCCAGAGGGTACGTGGAAGATAGTCCGTGCATGGTTCTGTCTAATGCGCTACTACTCGAAAGGGTACCCACAGGGGTTACAAGGGAGTCCAACAGACATGACCACCTCTTGTATTTCCTACGTGCATGCCTCCCCAAATCCGCAGATTTATGTGCTCAACAACAGATCCCGTGGTTTAAAGACGCCGGAACACGTCTCAAGCCAAAAAATTTTTGCTACTAAATGGAGATCCGACTGGCCCTGAAAAGTGCTATGATACCACTTGTTATGCTCTTAACCTGCAAATGATACCCAAATACAGAATATGCGAAGAAAAGAGACCTAGAACACAGAATATGCGAAGAAAAGATACCCAGAACACATAATAGCAATGATTTTATTATTCAGAGAGTAATGTTCACTTGCCTCTTCGAGGGGGCAACCTCCAATAGAGCAGATCTCTATTACAAAATAAGACACGATGCTCCTCGCAGGGAGTTTCTATCCTTTATATATGACTCCTACATGCAATACCACGGGCCAATACCGCGTATTACTAATACCATTTATCTAATAATAAGGCCCATTTGCAACTAACTGTGGTTCCGTTATTAATTGCGGATTAATCACTTACAATTATTAATATGGGCTTTATTGACTCTTGACTATGACGTGGTCCCATTACATAGATAAGGGGGTTAGCGTGGGACCCTAACAACCATGGTCTCTTTTTGCCCATGAAATACACATTCTCCATATCTATGTTAGCTGCCACATTACAATTATGCAAAATCTTGACTTTAGAGAAATGAAATATATCATGATTTTCAGTACAAAAGGCACAAACTTGAATGTTTCCTAATGGGCAGTCTTTCAAGGCATGTTTCTTTCGGCATTTTGGACAAAAGACAACCATTATTTGATCTTCCTCTTCTTGTCTTTTCTTGGCTTTTAGAGTGTCAATTTGAATTCCTAAGGTACTTAATAGGTCTGTTTTGAATTCTTCTAACAAGTTTCCTATTTCAGCCCTTGTGACACTTGCTGAAGCAGATTTTGTGACTTTGGATGAGATGGCTCTTTTTCCATTTCTGGCTTTGCTCCTAGAATACTTTTCACATAAATCAGCGATTTATTTGAAAGGTAAGGTGGAAATATCACCTTTGCCCATCAAATTAAGATCATCTAAGTATTCCTCTCGAATGCCCTTCAAAAATATTGTTCGAATCAAATCAAGAGACATGGTTCGATGTTTTGATTTTTGCAAATTGTAAACGAATCGTTTCAAGTACTCCTCTAAATTTTCATCCTCTTGTTGATTCATTCTAAAGATATCATCTTTAGAATCTTTCGATCTACAATAAGGTTGGTATTTATTTAGGAATATTCTCATGCCATCCCAACCAGTTATTGCATGTTCACCAAGTCCCATGAACCATCTTAATGCTGAAGCTTTTAATGTTGCTGGGAAGAGTCTAAGCCTATGGGCATCATCTGTGTAGCCATATGTCCGACATACTATGTCAAACTCAAACAAGAATGAATCTGGGTCTTCTGAAGCCATGCCATAAAAGTTTGGTAACACAGATGGAGGGATGTTTTTCATTTTTATTTCCTCATCATGATCTTCTCCTGGTTCTTGAATAGGAAATTTAAAGGTTGACTCTTCCTCCTC
Organism: Pinus taeda; assembly: GCA_000404065.3. NCBI lineage: Eukaryota > Viridiplantae > Streptophyta > Pinopsida > Pinales > Pinaceae > Pinus > Pinus taeda. Next base: position 31,353 of record APFE030764642.1, read on the forward strand.
CCTTTATCTTGTTGTTCAGGAGTGGGTCTTCTTGCTGATCCTCCTCCTTCCTCAACCATTTTGATAGATTCCTTTGTTGATTTAATTCCTTGTTCAGTGTCACTTGTTTCAAAGAAAAGTTATTCTAGAGATTTTTCTCCTTCTTGGGATTTTTCAAAATTAGTAGGTTAAAGGAGAGATTGTTGAGTTATTTGACTACTTTCTCTTTTTGTAGAGGATTCAGGGAGATGTTTCTTCTGTGATTCGTGTGCCAATAGAATTTGTCTCTCTATGAGTGTAAGTCTTTGCCCTGATTTATGTTTATCCTCTAATTTTTGTATGGTGACTTTCTTAGTTGGTGTTGTGTGTTCAATTTTTCCTAAAGGGTCTGCTCCTAGTGGTAGGTTAGTTTTTGGATGGGGGGCTTTTATGAATTTACCTTTATCATCTCTAGATCTAGACATAAGCAAACATGACTTCTAAAATGATGAATTAAATTAAATCTATGTTTTTGTTTGTTTTGTGTTTATTTATTATTATTTTTTTTTTATATATATATTTGTTTTTAGAAATCCTCTAGCCGTGCCTCCCAGGCAACAGCGCCAAAATGTAGTGACCAATCCAGGGGTCTAGATTAGATTAAATTTAATGTCAACCAAGGTAGGTAAAACTTAGAGGCACGTGTCTAAAGTCTATAGACCTAAAAGGATCTCATCTACCTAACTAAGTGTCTACTGTGATAGGCTACAACACTCTTTTACAAGAGATTGGAACATGTTTCCTTTCACACTTTAAACACTCAGATCATCTAATTTAATTAATTGTTCTAAAAATAGGGTGCTACTAGTCTGAGTTCTTAATCCTCTTACAAGGATATCATGCACAAAAACTATTCCTCGGCAACACACTAAGCATCCTAAAAATCAAATTCATGAAAACCAAAAAATCTTTTAAGTATGCTGAAATTCAAATGCGTGAAAACAGAGTCATAGAAATACTTTTAAAATTCAATGGTCGATTAAATCTTTTACAAGATCTTGTTCAATAATCTAGCAATTGAATTTTCAAGCTATCACCATGAATCATCAAATAGCAATTGCAAGAACTTCTAATCGAATTAATTAATTCACAAGCAAAGAAATGGAATCAAAAGCTATTCAGATCTGAAGTTTGAATGCTATGAAAATGAAATGAAAGTATACCAATCCGCATGTAGGGCTCGTCCACGCGTTGATGGTACACTTAGAAAACTTCAGATGATGAAACCGTTAACACATAAAACACTGTAATGATGAAACGCTTCCTATGATTAAAGTCTGGAAATCAATTACATGCAAGAACAGAGTTCTGGTAACAATTACAATAAGATACACAGTATTCAGTCTGCTCAATGTCTTATCTTGTGTTCACTAACATTCGTTAAAGTCTATAATCGAATGTACATACATTATCACGCAGATGTTTCTACTTTTACAATTAAAAAGGCAATTTTTGTTTTTTTCTAATCTTAACTGGTTTCCAAGACAAAACGAAATTAGTTTAGGTAACTTTGGCTTTTTGCTACTTTTGTGACCAAAAAGGTTGGGTTTGACCAGCATTGACCATGTATCCAGGAGCTTTAGATTCGCTGTTGAATAGATCTTTCACCATGTATGTACATCCTAGATGACGTCCCTATCCTCTGTTTTGATTTTCCTGCCATGCCACGTGTCACAACATAAACCAATTACAGGAAGTCATGAAATCGCGTAATTTTTGTTGAAAATTTCTAATTTTTAACATAAAAATTCACAAATTAAATTTAATGTAAAATAACAACTATAATGCTTTGATTAATCAATTTCAATGGACTGTGAGGGGTTTATGGGAGAAAATGATAGACAAATGATGGATTTCTAGAAGAAAAGGATGGCAATGAAATGGTACCAACACTCCTTACCAAATCTTCAAGGCTTTAATCTTATTTTTGAGTCATTTTAAGAACTTATTCTCTAAGGTCATGATGTATGCAATAATATTTATATTTTTCTAAAAATATTATTTTCATGTCATCCCATGTCATTATAGAATTACTTCCTAAACTCTTCAGCAATATAAGAGCTCCAACTTTCAAAAATAACTTTAACTTTTGAGTATTTAGTAAGTAATCATAGGATCTACATAATACCTTAAACTCAAAGTGAAATTTTTCTACATCCTATGTTCTCATACCATGAAATTTAAGAAGAATGAATGGAGAAACATTCTTCATGGTGGAAATAGTATTAGTATCTTGAATATGAAATCTGAAAGGATCCTCCTCTTCATGATAATCTCCATCATTTCCTCTTCCTCCTCTTCCACCCCTACCACCTTGACCACCACCTTGAGGTCTTTTATCTCCTCTACCACTACCAATGATTGGCCTTTCTTCTCCATTATGTACCCGTCCTTCTCCTTGTATATGGAATGTGAAGGAAGAAGGTCAAGTGGCCTGTAACGAAATTGTTTGCATGGAAGTCGAGGAGAAGGATTGAAAAAATTGTAGAGTAGGTTGCATGCTTGGATGAAAGGAGAGAACTAAAAGGATCTTAGTTTAAACAGAGGCCATCAAAGGAAGAAGAAGTTCACTTATGTGAACTAGAATAGGGACATATCCTTAGTGAAGACGAGGATAAAATAATTGATGAGATCCAATAATATCTTCATTTTAAAAGTAATGAAATGTTTGTGAATGAAAAATCATGCAAGCGTAGATGATGGAGAGGTCCTCATGAGGGAAATTCTAAATAAATTCCAGTTAATCAAATTATGGATGAAATTCTTATACTAGAATAAGAAAACATCCTTGGAGAGGAGGAAGAAGAAAATGAGAGACTTACTGCAAGTCTCATGAAATATTGTGAAAGTTCATATTGACATGAGGATTTGATATCTTAAACATCAAATGAGGCCACATAGCCTTATGATTTTAAATCTGACAAATCGCTTGTTGTTGCAGGTTTTTGTTAAAGGGAAAACCATCTACAATTGTCACATAAATAGAGGAAAAATGAAACTAACTTATGTTCCAAATGAAGAAGAAGAAGGAGTTACTTTACAAAGTATGGAAGAAAGATATTATGAGAAGCCTGTGATGGGAGATGTAGGCTTTGAGGAAGAAGAAGAGCTTTTGGAGGAATAGTTAGAAAAGGACATGAGCGTTGAGTTTACAAGTTCAATTCAAGGTAATTTTATTGTTTTTTCTAAAGAGTTGAAACTTCTTGAGGAGAGAACAGTAGATGAGAACATGCATATTTAATTTGTAAAATTGAAACTGGAAGAAGAGGAATTACCTTGGAAGACAATAATAAGGAGGAATTTATAATGCATGAGGAGTAGATAGTGAGGCAGGTGTATAAATTAGAATTTAGTAAGAGTCTTGACACTCTTATGCACAAGGGAGATATGCAATAGTAAGTAAGAGACGAAAATAAGTTTAAGCAATCAAGGCAAAAGTTGGACAAGGGAATTAAAAAGTTTTGTATTCTGATGAAGAGGATGATTAGGAGAAGATACATTAAGAGGAAAAGGACTAGAACAAAGTAAAACTAACTGAGAAGCTTTACATCAAGAAGTAAAGTGGACAAGAGTAGTATAGAATTTAGAATCTTGGAGAAGTGAAGGAAATGTCAATAGTAGGACAACAACATGCAGGGAAAAATGGAAAACTACAACATAAGGTTTGGGATCCAAGATGATTGTTACATCAAAAGCTTATGAACAAGAGCCCATAATTTTTTCTAATATGGGAGTCTAATGCAGATGCATTAGAGCTTCTAACCCATCAAGTTTTTGGAGGCAAAAGTTCCAAAAGAGGGTCTTAAAATTTCGAGAAGAATTTGTTTTGATAGGTAATGTTTTGTTGATATGTTAGAATCCAATATTCCTTGTAAAGCATGAGATATTCTAGGGAGAGATTGAGTGATTATAGGATATAGAACTGATTTATGGAGTTACTTTAGAATCTAAAAAAAATTGTGATGTTTCTAAATTCTATCTATTGTAAGCCTCAGGAAGTAAAAAAGAGAGTGTGTAAGGAAAAGAGAGGATGGCCAATTGAATGTAGAATTAGTCCACAAAGAGTGAATGGAGAAAAATGATTTTTTTATTTTATTTATTTATTTATTTATTTTTATTTTTATTTTTATTTTTATGTGCATAGTTTTGATGAATGAAATTAAATGATCCTTATGCTTATAATTGTCTCTTTGTGTATATATTAATGGAGAATTCCAACATCTATCTGTGATATTTAATTAATCATGGTTTCATTTCTATGTCAATACTAAAGCTAATGATAGATTTACCTGTAAATTTTTCATACGAATGACATTATTCTTATCTTACAGGAAATATATAATGTCAAATACAATGATAAAAAAAATAACTTTGTGTAGGTATAATTAATCACTTTTGTGTGAGAGAAGGAGAATGAAAAGGGTGCAATTTTGTTAAGGAAAATTGGGCAAAATATATGAAGATTTCATTCTTCATATTCCAATTACAAAAGTTAGAAGGGACTTAGAAGATGTTTGTAGTAGCTTGTGTAGAGTTAAAGTGAATTCATGAATTCATTAATGTAGAGAAAAGATGAAAGGTAGAAGCCTTCATGGAATCTCTACTAAAATAGAACCTATGTGAGAATCCTAAAATAGGAGCCACCAATCAATTTAAGTGTTCAATGTCAATTTAAGCATCAAATGTTGTGTTCATCCTTGGAGTTCCAATAATCATTGTATAAAGGTAATTCAGATGCCACATAATGTAGAGACTCTTATAACCGTAATTGATCCTATAATAATAGTTGAGTAGTGAAGTAGTTACATTATGAGATAGATCAAAAAAGGTAAAGATGAAGGAAAAGTAGGATTTTCTTGCATTAGAAATTTATACATAACATAATAAGTGATGTAGCATAGCGTAGTCCCTACCATTCAAGTGGAAATTATATTTGAAAAACTGTAAATTGATATATGAAGTGGAAAAAATAACTATCTAATAAAGGATAAGGACTTGCATAAGTTTTGGTGGGTAGCAACCTCTAGTAAGCCTGCACTATTTCCTTTTAACTCCTACTTGTTAAAGTGTTGAAGGACACATAATAATGGTGGGAAATATCTCTTGGTAAGTATATTTATTTACATCTTGTTCCTATTCATTTTTTATGCAAATACTTGCTTAAATTATGGTGGAACTTAAGTATGAGCCATTTTACCTGGTTTAATGATGGAAAATCACTACACAAATATTTGAAAATCATGACATAAATATGGGAAGTAATAGATGGTAAATATGTTATTAACTTGAGTATGTGCCATTTTAATTGGTTTAATGATGGAAAATCATAACAAATATTTAAAAATCATGACATAAATATTACAACTACATGCATAAATTATGGCTGAAAAATTGAGGCAATTATCCACATGCTATTGTATTGTCTGAATGTTGCAATAAGACCTTCAAGTTATGATCCAATCAAGTGTTTGAAAATATTTTTTTTCAATATTATTGAAAAATAAATATCTATTTTTAAAGTTAAACATTATAATTTGCATGAGTCACTCTTAAACTAATAGCAAATAAATTACTAGAATCCTACCAACTAATAACATATTATTATAATATATACAAAATAATAATATTGTCCTACCAACTAATAACTATTATTATAATATATACAAAATAATAATATTGTTATAATAATATAATATTGTTAAGATTTAATATTTATATAATAATGTAATATGTAAATAATAATTTAAAAATATAATAACAATAATTTTTATTATTTATTAATAATATTTTTTTAATCCATATATATATTATATATATTATATATATTATATATATATATATATATATATTAATTATTATAATAATAATATATTATAATTTTATAATAATATATAGTGGAAGATTTCATGGATTTGTGAAAACAATTATAAATAATGTGAATGACACCCAAATAAATAATGATTTTAGTATAAATATATATATTTCTAGTTGAAATTTAAATAAATGATAATGATAATGATATTCCATTTAGTGATAATGATATTTCATTTATTTTGGAAAATATTCAAGTAAAAATATTATATAAATAAATTTTTTCTTATTTTTTATACTGTTTTCAATAATTTCAAAATTAATAAATAAAATGATGATATAAAAAGTAATTATTAGTTAGGGTAAAGGAAAATTATATATAATATGTAAAATAAAATAGAGGAAAACTTTATATAACATGTAGAGTAAAATAGAGATACATAAATGGTTGAGTTAAATTAAATTTGGAATATAATTTTTTATATTAAATATTTTTATGGAAGAAGATTATTTATATTATTATAATGTTATTTTTGTGAAATTTTTGGATAATAGTTTTTTTGTCATAATATTATTCATAACCATTATAATTAACAATTTTATTATAAATTTATATTAAAGATAATTAATAATTTCATTCTTGTAGTTTCATAATATTCATACATCATGTTTATATTCATTATACATACTGTAAATAATTTGTAAAACAAAAGTAATATTAATATTAAAAATAGAATATATATATTTTTTTCCATGTCATTAAACATACGAATAAGATAATTTTCAAGGCTCAAGGTCATATAACAACAAGGTTGGAAGCCATTACAACAACATATTCAATATGACCTCAACATGACATTTATGGGAATTAAATCTAGGTGGGGAAGATAACAATCATTTATCCTCACTACCTAAGATAATCCATTGACAAATTAATGAAAAACGCTATAGTTACGATTTTACAACATTTGTGACTATAATTTATTGGTGGGGATAGATCAAACCTCAAGTTATTTAGGGAATTTGTACACTCCATAGTAAGGTTGTACCTTGGGTGGCATCACCCAATGTCTAGCATCATCCCATAATATCATCACACTTACAACTCCAACAAATGTAATCCCGAGTCCCAATCCCAATGCAAATAATGAGACTTGTTCATCTACATGGCTTAGCCATCCATGTACTTTACTATTGCCAACACCTTTCATTGTGTTATTCTTCTGTGTTTCCTTACATACTTGCAAAGGATAGCTGCATAAGCATTTGTTTCCTTCAAATTATGTCTCATTAAAAGTGTCCATCTATGTTCCTTTTGGGATTTTACCCCAAAGTCTATTCCATGAAATGTTCAAAGATGCCAACATGGTTAATGTAGAGAGCTCTTGAGGAATTGCTCCACTTAACATATTTCTAGACAAGTCCAACTGCTCCAAAGTAGATATCTCACCAAGAGATGTAGGGATTTTTCCTTTCAATTGATTTCCAGATAAATTCAATAGCCTTAAGCTAATGAGATTTCCAATGCTTGGAGGTATTTCTTTAGTAAGATTGTTGCTAGAAAAATCAAATATGGTATTTGTAGCCAACACATATGTCAAAGAATACTCGAATCCTTTAATTACAATCCTCAAATCCTCATATAGTGTATTACCAGTAAGTTTGGAAGATCCAAGAATTTTGAACCCCTTGAGTCCTTGAAGATTAGATGGTATTCTTCCACTGAATTTATTGTTGAATATATCCAATACCTACAAGTGTGTACGAATTGTAATCCATTGAGGAATATCACCAAAAAAGTTATTATATCCAAGACTTAAAACTCTTAAATCATAAAAAAAAAAAAAAAAAAACTGAGGAAGCCTCCCAGTTAATCCATTTTTTCTTAGATCCAGTAGCTGAAGTTGGGTACAAATAGCCATAAATTCAGGTATGATGCCGGAAAAGTTATTAGAATAAACAAAAATAACTTCCATAGACATTGGAAATCTTATGTTTAAAGGACCACTCAATTTGTTTTTAGACATCTACAACCTTTGTAATTTTGTGCACCCACTTAAATTTGGTGGTATTTTTCCCAACAATAAGTTGTCCATGAGTACCAAAACTGTAAAAAAATTACAATTCCCTAAAGAGTGAGGGATAGTTCCATTCAACTTGTTTTAAGATAAATCTAGCTGTTTTAGTTCCACACATTCTCCAATACGTTCAGGGATTGTACCTGTGAGACGATTGTTATCTAAGTAAAGATTCTAAAGCTTAGTCAAATTACCAATGCCTTCAGGTATATTACTAGTTAACATGTTGCTTCCAAGATATATGGCAGTCAAGTCACTCAATTCTGCAATGACTTTTGGTATCCCACCAATGAACCTATTTCAACTTGGATGCAGGAATTGCAGTTGAGATAATTTTCCAATGGCCTCTTTTGGTATGAATCCAGTGGAATTGTTTTCACCCAAATTTAACTGGATCAACTAGGTTAAATTGGAAATTTCTTTAGGTATTCGGCCTATTGAATTGTTGCTATCAAAGTAAAGGTTTTCTAGCATATTTAAACTGAAAAGGCCCTGAGGTATGTTGCTTGTTAACCTATTTCTACCAAGATGTAGATAGGTCAATTGACTCAGGTTGGCAATGGCTTCACGTACATTATCGGTCACATCGTTTACATCCAGATTCAAGGTGGAGAGTGGAAGTTGAAATACACTCATCGGGATGGGGCCTTGAATCCCATTGGCTACTAAATCCAACCATTCAAGATTATTGTAATTTCCTATCTCAGAAGGGATCACACCTAAAAATATTACCTAGACCATAAAGAGATAGTTGAACAAGCTCCCTCAACTTTTCCAATTGTGGTGGTATTGTGCTTGACAATTTGTTGTCCCCCAAAAAAAAGGTGGTGAGAGAAGAGTAGTTCCCTAGAGATGGAGGAATGGTGCCTCCAAACTTGTTGGATTCGAGAGCTAGGTAGTCTAACTTTTGCAGCGAGCCCAGTTCAAGAGGAATTAGACTTGTCATATTGTTGTGTCCAATGGACACATCTTGGAGAGAGCTGCAGTTGCTCAGAGAAGATGAGATGCTTCCAGAAAGATTATTTTCCTTCAAGAAGAGACGTTCCAACTTGCCTAGATGGCTGAATTATGTTGGTATAGTCCCACTCAAGTTGTTAACTAACAGTCTGATCAATTGAAGATGCATACAATTGTAGAGTAATATTGGAATATGACCCCATAGCAAATTAAAGCTGAGGTCAAATATAATGCTTTAAGTTGCCCCACTTTTGGTAGAATTCTTCCTAAGAAACTATTACCAGAGAGATTGAAAGTGTGTAATAATGAAAGGCTACTGAGAGATGGTGAGAGACTACCTTCCAATCCCAAGCCAACAAGTGTTATGGCCACAACTCTCTTTGTGCGGGTTTTGCACCGGATTCCATTACAGGTGAAGACATTGTGTGAGTTTTGTGATTTCCAGTCGAGGAGGGATCCAAGTGGATTGGATATGACCGTATCTTTGAATGAAAAAAGCATTTGTGTTAGAAATAATAATCCCAACCACCGCAATAAACAGTCGACAACAACGATACTTGTCAGACGTATTTTTGTAGGTTGCATCTCTGTTTGAAGATAGAAGGACTGAAGCCAGGTGTGAACCATTCTGAAACACAACAAGGAATTTAAAGCATCTAATATACTTTGGTAAATAGATATGGGCAAGCATTCATTCAACAACTATTGCCCATACTCCACAAACAACTAGGCGACGATTCTGCTCACAACATCATATTAATTATTTTGCTCTGTCATGAATTAAATGTAAAAATCGTATGTTGAGTTAAATGTGAATATAAAATTCATTTGATGGATTAGAGAGTAACAGAGTTGGAGAGAAAGAAAGCAATGTAAAAATAGTATGTTGAGTTAAATATAAATGTAAAATTCATTTTGATGGGTTAGAGAGTAAGAGAGTTGGAGAGAAAGAGAGTGCAAGTCTCTCTGAGGAGAAAATGGTGGAGCAAATTTTGGTGGGGGCGTGAAAATAACAGTTACTGTATTTTACAGTGTGTTATTTCGCATGAAATTTTTGTTTTTACTTGGTGAATGAGCCGCAACCTCATGTGAATGTATTTTCATGTTTTATAATTCAATACTAAGTTTTTATTGTGTTGCTCCAACCTTATCTTGTTTTACTCTAAGTTTTTTCCATGAGTGAACTTTGCATCTTTGAGTCTCTGTAATAGCTCTGCTAAATCCAAGTCTGTGAAATAGCTTGGCGGTGTGTGAAGGTAGTTGCACGAATTCAGCTCTGGGGTGTGCAACTCAGCATCCCGAAAGTCATAGCTCTCTCCCCTCTGCGAAAATTATTTTTTCCTAAATTTTTCTAACATGGTATCAGAGCTTTTTAAATATTGTTAGTGTAAAAACAAGTGTTTTTCATAGCTCTCTCCCCTTTGCGAAATTATTTTTTCCTAAATTTTTCTAACATGGTATCAGAGCTTTTTAAATATTGTTAGTGTAAAAACAAGTGTTTTTACTAGCAGCAAGAATTGTTCTGAGGGGAGATTGTTTTTAGCATATTTACCAACTGGTAGAAAGTTTTTTTTTTTTTCAATGCTCAGAAGCATCAAGCACAAGCTTGACTAATCCTCAAATACCTTAGTTTAATGGCAAAAATTATGATTATTGGGCTATTATTCTTCTCAAGACATTTGGGATTTGGTGGAGAATGGTGTTCAAGAACTAGCACATGTAGCAGCATATAAGGTCTTATCTCAACAAGAAAAAGATTTTTTAAGGGACAACAGGAAGAAGGATTCAAAAGGCCTGTTTTATATTTTCCAAGCAGTTCATGAAAGTATTTTCCCAAGGGTTGCAACAACAATGAAGTCCAATCAAGCATGGGACACCCTCCAAACAACCTACCAAGGCATGGCAAAAGTCAAGACAACAAAGTTGCAAATGTTGAGGAGAGATTTTGAAACACTTTGTATGAAAGAGTCTGAGAATATAGACTTGTTTTTTACACATGTAAGTGAGTTGGTTACTCAAATTAGGTCTCATGGTGAGACACTTGAGGAAAGAAAAATATTTGAGAAAGTTTTGAGAAGTTTTCTAGCAAGGTTTGAGGCCATTGTTGTGGCCATAGAAGAGACAAAGGATCTCTCACAGTTCTCATAATGCATCACTGATTTCTCATGAACATATGCTGAATAGAGCAGCAAGCTCCTCATTAGAGCATGCCTTCAAGACACAAATATCATTTGGTCAAGGTCGAGGCAGAGGAAGATCATATGCTAGAGGAAGAGGAAGAAGCCCACACAGAGGTGGAAGAAGCAGCCCTTCAAGCTCAAATGGAAGAGGCAGCAATCAAAATCCAAGTCAAGGCCCAAGCCAAGATGAAGCACAAGGTCAGAGTTATGATAAATCTCAAGTTCAATGTCATCGCTGTAAGAAGTATGGTCATTATGCAAATGAATGTGGAAAGAAGCCATATGAAATTAGTAACAAACCAAGTGTAAATTTTACAAGAGAAAATTAGAACCATGATAGCATGTTTTTAGCTTGTAATGTAGCACAAGAAAAACAGAGTGATATATGGTATCTAGATTTAGGGTGTAGCAACCACATGTCAGAAAACATAGAAATGTTTTTGATCTAGATGAAAGTGTGAAATCTGAAGTGACAATAGGGACTGAGAGCAAAGTCTTTGTCATGGGAAAAGAAAGAGTTAATATCCTAACAAAGAAGGGAGAGAAGAAATACGTCTCAGATGTTTATTTTGTCCCTGGTCTGAAACATAATCTCATGAGTGTTGGACAACTCATGTAGAATGGTTAATGTCTTCTTCAAAAATGATGTGTTCACAATTTTGGATAGACCTCCAAGAAGACAACTGATTGCAAAGGTTCATATGGAAAACAATAGAATGTTTCCCCTAAAAATAATATTAGATTTGCAGAAATAAGGTGCACAAGCACAACTATCTATAAACTTACAAGAAGATGGAAGAAAAGAGGCAGTTGTCACACAAGTAAACTTTCAAGTAGAGGTAAAAGATGAAAAATGGTTATGGAACTTGAGATTTGGACATCTCAAATTTGAAGGTTTGAATTTGCTGCATAGGAAAGACATGGTGAAGGGTTTACCACTCATAGAAAAACCAGACAACATATGTGAATGATGTATCTTGGGCAAGCAACATAGACAAGAATTTCGAGTAGCAAAGTGAGTGAGGGAAAAGGCACCTTTGGAGATTGTCCACTCAGATTCATGTGGACCAACGCAGACACCATCAATTGGTGGCAGCCACTATGTATTGACCTTCATAGATGACTACACAAGGGAGACATGGGTCTATCTCCTAAAATAGAAAAGTGAAGTGTTTGAGCGCTTTCGCCAATACAAGGCTCTTGTTGAGAAGCAAAGTGGACACTACATCAAAGTCCTCAGGACTGATAGAGGTGGTGAATATATCTCAAATGACTTCCTTCGATTTTGCAGGGAGCATGGAATTCACAAGCAATTTACAACAAGATATACACCGCAACAAAATGGTGTGGCAAAAAGAAAAAATAGGACCATTATGGAAATGGCAAGGAGTATGTTGAAGACAAAGCATTTTCCAAATGATTATTTGGTTGAAGTTGTCGCTTATGCAGCGTATATCTTGAATAGATGTCCAACCAAAAGCATCCAGAACATAGTTCTTAAAGAAGCATGGAGTGGAAGAAAGTATAGTGTCACTCACATGAGAGTTTTTGGATGTGTGGTTTATGCACATGTCCTAGATGAATTGAGAAAGAAGTTGGACAACAAGGGGGAGAAATGCATATTTGTTGGATACAGTGATGAATCCAAGGCATACAAACTCTACAATCCATTAACCAAGAAAGTCATAATCAACAGAGATGTGCAGTTTATAGAAGAGGAAGCATGGGATGGAAGTTTAGAAAAGACAGTCAATCTCAAAGCATGCATACCACATGAGGACAAAGAGGAATTAAGAGCAGCAAGTAATTCCTCAACAATTACTCCCTCTACTCCTATTCAAGCGCAACAAAGCAGGCAGCAAGCAACGCCATCAACAAATAATAAGAATATTTCTCGTAGCCAAGCAAGTGCTTCTCCAAGCACACCGCCAAGTGCGATACCAAGTGACATGTCAAGCCGATCTTCAACAAGCACAAGAAGACCAAAATTCAGAAATTTAAATGAAATTTATGAGCAAGATGAATTTGGTAGTAGCGCTAGTCTGAATGCCTTATTTGCATTATTTTGTCATGTAGATGACCCAATCCACTTTGAAGATGTAGTCAAAGAATAAAAATGGGTTGCGGCAATGGAGAAAGAAATAGAAGCAATAGAAATGAATGACACATGGGAGTTAGTGAGCCTTCCGAAAGGAAAATATGTTATTGGATTAAAGTGGGTCTATAAGACCAAAAATTGAAGGAAAGATTGAAAGGCACAAAGCAAGGCTAGTTGTCAAAGGATACAAGCAACAACATGGAAGAGATTACACAGAGACGTTTGCACCAGTAGCACGGATGGAGACAGTGCATGTAGTTGTGGTGATTGCCACGTAGCACAAATGGAGAGTGTATCAAATGGATGTAAAATCAGCATTCTTGAATGGAGTACTGAAAGAGGAAGTGTATGTCGCGCAACCGCTTGGTTAGGAGATTGAAGGCCAAGAAGACAAAGTATATCGGTTGAGGAAAGCTCTTTATGGGTTGAAGCAAGAACTGCACGCATGGTACATTAGGATAGATGCTTACTTGTTGGACAAGGTTTCGACAAATGTGACGGTGAGCCTACTCTCTACATCAAAGAGAGCGAAGGTAAGATTCTCATTGTCGTCTTATATGTAGATGATTTGAATTTTATAGGCAGTGATGATTTCCTCATTGTTGATTTCAAACAAGTCATGAAGAGTGAATTTGAAATGACTGCCTTGGGATTGTTAAGATATTTTTTAGGAATAGAAGTGAAGCAAACATAAAATGGCATTGTTATCTCTCAAGCAAAGTATGTGGCAAAAATTTTGGAGAGGTTTAAAATGCAGAACAACAAGTCTGCACCAACTCCAACTGTGATAGGGTTGAAGTTGAGCAAAGAAGATTGCATCGACAATCTCAATTCGACATTATACAAAAGCATGATAGGTAGCTTGATGTATTTGACCGCCACTAGGCCGGATATAATGTATGCAGTAAGTTTGGTGTCAAGGTTCACGGAGACACCCAAGGAGACATCCAAGGAGATACATTGGCAAGAATCGAAAAGGATTCTGAGGTATGTCAATAGGACAAAACAATATGGCGTTTTGTATACAACAACAAGTGATTTTAGGCTGGTTGGTTACATTGACAGTGATTCAACAGACAATGTCGATGACAGAAAGAGCATGTCAGGATATATTTTTTGTTTGGATTCTGGAGCCATTTCATGGGCCTCCAAGAAGCAACCAATAGTGTCACTGTCAACAACAGAAGCTGAATATGTCGTAGCAACATCAACAATATGTCAGGAAGTTTGGATGAGAAGGATGTTGAGGGATCTTTGTCATGACCAAGAGGGAGCGACAACTATTTTCTATGACAACACCTCAGCAATTGCATTGTCAAAGAATTCTATCTTCCACAAGAGGACCAAGCATGTGGATGCTAAATATCATTTTATTAGAGAGTTGATTAACAATAATGAAATTGTGTTGTAGTGCGTTGCAACACTACAGGTCACATGAACAATTTGCTGACATCTTCACAAAAGCCATTGGCATGTGAAAGTTTTGTTTATATCAGAAACTGTTTGGGAATTGTCAATGGAGGCAATTGTGATTAAGGAGGAGTGTTGGAAATAATAATCCCAACCACCGCAATAAATAGCCTGACAGCAGTGATACTTGTCAGACATATTTTTGCAGGTTGCGTCTTTGTTTGAACATAGAAGCACTGAAGCCAAGCACGAACCATTCCCAAACGCAACAAGGAATTTAAAGTATCTAATGTACTTTGGTAAATAGATATGGGCAAGAATTCATTCAGCAACTATTTCCCACACTCCACAAAGACCTTCGCAGTGATTCTGATCACAACAACATCATATTAATTATTTTGCTACGTCATGAATTAATTAAATGTAAAAATCGTATGTTGAGTTAAATATGAATGTAAAATTCATTTTGATGTGTTAAAGAGTAAGAGAGTTGGAGAGAAAAAGAGCGCAAGTCCCTGAGGAGAAAATGGTGGAGCAAATTTTGGTGGGGTGAAAACCACTGTATTTCAGTGTGTGTTATTTAACCTGCAATTTTTGTTTTTATTTTTATTTTGTGAATGAGCCGCAGCCTCATGTGAATCTATTTTCATGTTTTAGAATTCAATACTAAGTTTTTATTGCGTTGCTCCAACCGTATCTTGTTATACTCTCAATTTTTGCCATGAGTGAATTTTGCATCTTCGAGTCTCTGTAATAATTCCGCGAAATCCAAGTCTGTGAAATAGCTCAGCATGAAGGTAAGTGCGCGAAATCAGCTCCGCGGTGTGCGAAGCTAGCTACGCAAAAGTCATAGCTCTCTGCCGCTCCGCGAAAATTAAATTTTCCTAAATTTTTTCTAACAGTATACACGTCCTTTCTATCGTGAAGTGCGTCCATGGGTGATGTGAATCCAGTTTCCTCAGTGTCCAACGACATTGTATTTGCGATGATAAAATACCAATCAATTTGCAGGATCACCATCATTAAAGACACACGAGGTTTATCCATTTCTCTCTTTTTACGACTGCATTATAGAGAAGTTGCGGAAATTAATGGATTGTGGCGCAATTCGCAGAAATGGGAAGTTGATTGGTTGCGTGCAAAGTCCAAACGCGTACCAACTTGCAAATTCCGTGGCGAATATGTTCACACCTGAAAGTTTCGCGTATCCAAATGGACGTGCTGTATAGGGAAATTGTGAGTTCATTCAATTTGTAGCATTCCAAGTCGATTCGCAAATATTAATTTGGTTGGGTGGTAATTTAACTTGGTTGGGTGGTAATTTAACTAGGTCATATCGAAAATAATAGAAATTTTGGGGGTAAATCTTTTGGAAAATTTGGTTTATTGTTATTAAGTTTCAGGATTTTGGTTATTGTTATTAAATTTTTTTTTATCTGGATCTAGTTATTGTTTTTTCTACTCAAGTTTGTTTTTTATTTTTTTCTATCCGAAAGTGCCTTCTTTCCCAAAAATGTAACCCAATTTTATACTTTCCATATGGTCATGTATTTGACTAAAAATATGGTCATATAGTTTGCTAGAAATTAGTGTATAAAACTTATAAATAAAGAAACCTTTAACAAATTGATATATAAAATTCTTTATTTACGAAATAAAAAACCATACTTTATCCTTTTAAATATAAACCTATATTCTTAATTATAAAACTTATTATAAATAAAAGAATTTAACACTTTTAAATATATATAGACAAATACACATTACAACTATATAATCAAACCTAATCAATTCCATATGAAATGGTACCATCAAATGGTTTTTGAATTTTAAAGCCTCTAATAATAAAAAAAAGCTTTGTAATAGTTTCTACTGATTATATCAAGTTTGCAAAAAATTCAGCTCATAATTTCATACCTACCAAATATGGGGCAAGCGATTTTATCAAGAAAGCAGGTATATGTTGATTTGCAAGACTTTTTTCAACAATGTAAACATAGGTTCATTGTCCAAATTTATTATGGCCCAACTTCATGCAAGCGATTTTATCAACAATGTGAAGCAGATATTCATGGTCAAACTTTTCACTTTTCATTATACGCCATGTTATTAACTTTTCCCTTTTCTGCCGAGTCATTTCAATGTGCATGAGACTTTGGAAAAATTCCAGAAATGAAATGGATATTTTTCCTCCTTTTCTTTATTATTAAAAAAAAAAAAAAACTAATTCTATCTGGGATATGGGTCGTCCCAACTCAACAGGATTAATGCAAATTAAATTTTTTTAATGGTGTTGAGAAGCACTTAGTATAGGAAAAATACTGTGGTGGTTTTAAATGAGTATAAATATTTAATATTAATTTAATATACAAAATATGGCAATAATTATATATGAATGTCATTTAAAATAAAAGAGATGTTTTAATTTATATTAAAAATAATTGTAAATTTAAGATAGTTTAAGTGTTAATAATCGTGGAAATAAAATCTTATTAAACTAAATTTTATATTTCAAATCTTGTATCATCTCTTTAATTTTATTAATAAATATATAAAATATAATATATATATATATATAAAACTAGGATCTTATTTCAGAAAGCATCGATAAAATTTTATAACAATGTAAAACACAAGTGAGACTACTGCAAATCGTTTCCAAACACCATAATCTATTCTTTAGGGATGTATAAAAGTGGCATATTGCATGCGATTAAAGTTGAGGTTACCGAGAGGGACATAGCGAAGAAGAGACGTGCCGTATAGGATTATTGCGGGTGACCCATGCTGTTAGAGTTGAAGTCTATTATAGAGTGTGAAATATTTGTTATATAGTGTAAATGGTGACGCATTCCAGGGCTTCTACTCCATTTTGGCAGGATAATCAACATGATGCTGTGGTTTTTAATATTTGATTGGTTCTTGATTTAGAAAGTCTTAAATCATAAATTTTATGGATGTGTAAATAGTGTGGTTAAATAAATGATAAAATTGATTTTCATGGATGTGTAGATAATGTTGTTAAATAAATGATAAGAATGATTTTATTAACAATGTAGGTTAAAACAGTTATATTATTGAGCTGAGAGGTAATGTATTATATTATTGAGAAGAGAGGTAATGTAGGTTAAAACATTTATATTATTGATCCGAGAGGTGTATTGAGATGGAAGGATCATTCTACACTCAAGTATGACGTGAGGATTATTTTATAGTCTAGTATGATGTGAGGATTATTCTATAGTCTAGTATAATGTGTAACTTTGTCTGTCTATTTTATAGCCCAGTGTGATATGTAACTCAGTGGTTATCAAATTTGAAATTTTGCTATGTCAGCGAAATTAAAAAAAATTAATAACTATACAAAAAATTTAAATAATATCAGTTCATAAAAAATTTGCAAGTGAAAAAATTAAATTCCTCTAGACTTATTATTTTAAATCCGTATTTAAAATAAATCTTTTAATTTCATTTCATTTCAATAATAAAAATGATTTATTTTTCATTCTTTAATTTTCTTTTTCTTTATAAGACAATGCCATAATTTCTCTCCTTTTTATTATTTTTCATTTTTAATTATTTTTTTCCCTAATAAAACAATGGAGGTATTTTTCATCAAGTTGTGGAGGTCTTTTTCATCCAGTTGTTTTATCATGATCGAGAGGATTTAATTTAAGATAATTTTTTATGAATTTAATTTTAACCATATTCCATGTAATGTGTAATTAGTTTAAGTTAATTATAATTATAATTTTGATAGTGTTTATATAAATACATTGTAATTAATTATTGTGAATAAAGAATATAAGTATTTTATAAATTTTAATTAAATAAATAGTTATGTAGATAGTTATAAGATTTCAAAATTTTATATTTTAATTGATAGATGGTAGGAATTTAATATCTATAAAATATTTTAGAATATTTTTAATAGTAGTTACAAATTAAAGATTGAAATTTATTTCAAAAGTAGTGATGCTATTTTTGTTTTTTTACTTAAATTGATTAATAAAAAAAGTGTTATATGAACAAGTGCCATATAAAATCAGTGATGGTTTTTTGGGTATGTAGTATTGATAAGTCATGATATTAACCCATAATATTGTAATAAAGCTTATTCATAGATTAAAAATATTTATGGTTAGTGAATCTCTATGATTATAAATATTGTTTTATATATATTAAAAAAAAAGTTATAATTTGACAACATGACATGTATCACAATTAAGCATTTTGATACTTATCATGAATTGACCATATCTACTACCAATTATTTAATTTATATGAGTGCTTTAATTACAATTTAAAATAAAGATGAGTAAAATATACTTTTAGATAATTATGTATGTTTTCAATCAATTCTATTTATGGCTATACCCACTTTTGTTCATCTCATAAACCCATGTTCATCATAACTAGAGATTTCTTCATATTGTAAATAAAGATTGTGACTCTTTCTTTATATCCACAATACAAGAGTACCTCTTTCTTTGGTTTTTTTGAATCTTTACCAATACATTATTTTAATAGACCATTAATCCCATGGTTCTTTCATTAAAAAAATTACTCACCGAACTTTTTGATCGAAAAAAAAATTACTCGCTGACCTTTTTTAAGGTTGATCAATTTCTTATTAGACTTTTTCTTTGAAGTTTCCCTCATACCTCCACTAAAAAGATCAACCAATTAATTAAAATAATATGCAACCAATTTATAAGATAATCTGAAAAGATCACTCAACTACTTCAAATGCAAACAAGGTGCTCATTGTTTTAAAACTCATTTATAAGATAAAAGAAACAAAAATACAAGGAGAAGTCATTTAAAAATAAAGAGAAGTACAAGGAATAGGAAAATCATTGTAAAAGTTTTATTTTTAGAACCCACCCTGTAAAATCCCCATTAAAGTGTTGCCCAATAAGACCTCTAAGTATGACGTATATAAGATACCTTTCACACCTCGAGATTTAAGAATTCATTAATAAAAAAAAAGCTCAATACGGCTCCGACGGACATGGGACGTGGATGAGATATTAGCCAACAAAATGAGTTGTAGACAAATTGACTTGGGAGTTGGGTTTCATACATGTCAACAAGTAGTGGGGCTGGGGCACAATTGGAAGGAAAAGAGACCTTTCATGTAATTAACTTTGACCTAATATTAATGTCTTTAACCATGATACCTTTAATGTAAATTAGCTTAATTTTTATTAGTTTTCATTGCAGATGTCTATAATGCGATTTTTTGAAAGCTTTTCCGGTTGGTTTTTTCGGTCAAAATCCGGCAGCGATTTATTGGAATCGCAAGTTTGATAGCTAGTTTCTGCACAATCAAAGTGTCCCAGGGGTTTTTCAGGGCGCTGAATCCAAATATGCAGTTAAAAAACCATTTTAACTGCAACAAATCAAGATTTAACCTCTAGCTAGTTTCTGCACAATCAAAGTGTCCCAAGGGTTTTTTAGGGTGCTGAATCCAAATATGCAGTTAAAAAACCATTTTAACTGCAACAAATCAAGATTTAACCTCAATTTCTTCTGCAGGATTCCGTCACCGGAATCTCCAAAAAGTCGCATTATAGACAAATTTTTCATCTTTGTTAAAGATTAGAAATTAAAATATTAATTTTCATTTTTCATCTTTGTTAAAGATTAGAAATTAAAATATTTTCCCTTCTCAATCCAGCCAAAATAACAAAAAGTTAAACTAAAAATTTCATTGAAACTAGAAATTTATATAGCAATTATAATTTGTAGTTTTTGTTGATAATTTTTGAAACCACAAGATTATTTTATAAAACAATTTAGCGATATTTTACAAACCGTTAACCATGAAAGGTGTAATGTGTACTAATAAACCAAAATAAAGCTTTTTTTCTAAAAACCTATAATATAGAAGTGAAAAAGTATTACCATAATAGTAACCAACACACATCGGTATCAACCCATATTTTAAGCCATTAGAGAAATAAAAAATTAATAAAGGAAAGATGAATTTACACACATTCTAATTTTAATTTTATAAATCTCAAAATTTTCCCCTTTTTGTTACTATATTTAATGTTATATTATGTATCTCTTTCATCAGCTTTTCTTTACTGGTATGAAAATAAAAATATTAAACACCAATAATATAACAATAATACAAAAATGGAGTTGTGCACTCATTTATTGTTTATCTCTTTTCGTGTTTAATAAATATGGGGTTAAGAGAAAAATAGATACATTTTACAACACAACATGGATGAGATGTGTAATATAATACTAATAAAGTAAACCTAAATAAAATTAGCAGTGAAAAAGATAGTACGCTCATATTGTAAGTTTTCCTAAAATTAAATAAAAGTTGAGATTTGTAGTGTGAAAATGAAAAAATTCTCACAAAAAATAATAAATGCTATGCTCATGTTGTCAACTTTTTCCTTTTTTATTGGGACTAATCTCATTATTTTTTCCACTATTCCATTTTCCTTATAAAACAATGGATTGCTGTCATTGTCCTGTCTTCTTCATTAAGTCATTTTTTCATGACCTAATCACAACGAAATTCTTGAAATGATAATTAGACACTTCCCCTTCTTCCTTATAAGACAATAATATTGATACATTTTTCTAACAAATTAGGTATATGTTGGCCTATGTTGATTTGTAATCATATTGTTAACTATGTCAATTTGTAATTGTCTTGTCTTCTTCATTAAGTCATTTTTTCATGACCTAATCAGGAGGAAATTCTTGAAATGATAATCAGACACTTCTCCTTCTTCTTTATAAGACAATAATATTGATACATTTTTCTAACAAATTAGGTATATGTTGAACTATGTTGATTTGTAATCATATTGTTAACTATGTCAATTTGTAATTATATAAGTGTGTGGTTGAATGTCTTGTCTTCTTCATTAAGTCATTTTGCCATAAACTAATCACGAAGAAATTCTTGAAATGATAATGAGACACTTCTCCTTCTTCCTTATAAGACAATAATATTGATACCATTTTCTAACAAATTAGGTATATGTTCAACTATGTTGATATGTAGCTTTATTGTTAACTAATTTGTACTTATATAAGTGTGTGGTTGAAGGATTCACTTAGTTATAAAAATTATTTATTACTTTTAAGTCCAAATTACAATTGTTTATAGAGATGTCATTTCTAACAAATTAAGTATATACTCATATTATTAACTATGTCAATTTGTAATCTATAACTGTATGGTTAAAGTATTCACTTTGTTATAAATATTGCTTATTACTTTTAAAACCAAATTACAATCATCTATGGAACTAGTGCCATTTTATAATAAAATAGATATATATATTCATATTGTCAACTATGTCAATTTGTAATTTTATGAGTGTGTGGTTGAAGCATCCACTTTGCTATAAACATTATTTTTACTTTTAAATCCTAATTACAATCGTTTATGGAGAAGTTGCTTTTTTTTAATAAAGTATATATATGATACTATTGTCAACTATGTTGTCAAGTCGACAACTTTGATAATATTGTAAAGTTGATAACTATGTTTTCAACGACTATGCTCTTATTGCAAAGTTGAAAATATTCACTTTTTTATAAACATTATTTGTTGCTTTTAAATTCAAACTATAATTATTTATGAAACTAAGGCCACTGTCTAACAAAGTAGATATATACTTATATTGCCAATTATGTCAATTTGTAATCATATAGTTAAATATATCAATTTGTAATCCTACGAAGTTCAAGTATTTATTTTGATATAAACATTATTTATTACTTTTAAATCTAAATTAAAATAATCTATTGAGATATATTTTTAACAAAATAAGTATATGCTCGTATCATCAACTATGTGAATATATATTCATATTATCTAACTATATTAATTTGTAATTCTATGAATGTGTGATTGAAGTATTCTCTTTATTTTTTTTTCTCGGTAAAGATTAATTCTATTAACTGAAAATCAGAATAATGTTACAAGGGGGTTGAGGCCTCGAGCAAGAACATCCGAGAGCATTCAACGCAACAAAACTATCCTCGGTAAGGGAAAACCAGTTACAGTGAGTAAGGAACCAGACAGAGGAACCATAATTTAATAAAAATATCATGAGGCCAGAAGATGAGACTAGAAAAGAGAGACAGAGACGCTGGCCAAAACCACAAAAGAGCTTTATACTGCCGCCTACCAAGAAGAAGAACGAAACCGCCAGGCTATAGAGGCAGAACTAGAGTTGCATCCAAAACCACATGAACTTGATCATACGAGCCATCAGAAAAAATCGAGAAGGTCTGAAAGGGCCCAGGTGGCCTCATATTGCCACGTTCTCATTCGGAGGCTCCTCCACCACCGGGCATGTGTTTCCATCCCACATTTCATCATCTTCTGCCATGTTACCTGCATCACTGCCACCTGGATGAATCGATGAGGGATGAGTGTCATTGGAATTGCCTTCCTTGACCATCGAGACAAAGGCTCCTGGTGGCTAATTGTCACTAGGAGCACCGCCCTTATCCTGCAGCTCACCATTCCTTTTCTCCTAGCTTCCAACAGCCAAAATCTGCTCGCTACTTTGGCACCCGCCTCTCTGAGACCCCCCTGAGAAGGCTCAGACGTCAAGTGCACCATAGTTTGAGGCAGGACCTCTTCTTCAAAGAAGATAATAGTAATATTGGCTGTGATAACAGGCCTGTTAAGATTGCTCTAAAACTTGAAGTGAGTAGTCTAAAAAGCGTTGTGCGGAATCGGCCTGCGGGAAGGGATGAGAGGAGGCGAATTCACCGGAGAAGAGGGCAGAGTAGCAGGAGGCGGGGTAATATTCATGGAACGAATAGACTACGAATGCCCACGACCACCACGGCTTCCCCTCAAATGACTTCTCATGCGATGGCATACCATGATGAGGCGATGGAAAGGAAGCACAGTAATACCGGAAGCAAAGGTGTGGAAACAATACAACACAACGGGAAACCACTTCAAGCTCAGAGAATAGGCCTGAGAGTGAAAGGAGGGAAGCACAATTCTAATGACAAGAGCCACCGAGAGCTTACCTCTGTTAGCAGAAACTATCCTGCCACAGAGATGCGCAGCCAGAAGAGGCATGAGATAAGAAGGCTGAATGCAAACAGTGGGTAGGAGAGCCAAGATCGCCATGGTAATATCAGCAAGAGCCTCGCCTTGGACGGAGTGAGTAGTTAATACTGAATGCAAGCCAAATCTCCCTCGCTTAAGGTTTATCTGCTTGAGCTAGATACGCTCATGGATACCCGCGCTGGTCTGCAGCTGGCAGTACCACGCTCTTCCACCCGTCATTAAAATCATCAGTTGTCATTTAATTCACCCGCATCCGGGTGTTCCCCTCCTTCCTGATTCATTTCATTCTTCACAAGGTTTTTGTTCTCCAAGAGTTGGGACTTAGAGGCCAGTCTGGAAATTGATCCAGCATGAAGATCCAACCCACATTCAACTCCAATGTTAGCAAGTAAGTCCACGACTTTATTTCCTTCCCGGCGAATGTGCTTCAGAGTGACCGCCCTATGAGAGGAGAGCCAACATTCAATAAGTTCAAGCCTTTTTGCCATTCTCCAGCTATTACTCACTTTGCTTGAGGGCGTTCCTTGCAAGATTTTTGAGACCATATTTATGATGATCTGGGAATCACCCTCTATTATAAGAGGAAAGAATCCTTTACCTTGCGCAAGAATAAGACCCTGCCAGAGACCTTCCAATTCCGCCGAATTATTGGTATCCCAGCCCTTTGATCCTAAAAAGGATAAAAGAGGAGCACCCTTATGGTCTCTGAAAATCCCCCCAAAGCCCGAATTACCTGGATTACCTTTCGAGGCCCCATCGAAGTTTAATTGGTGCATATGCATGGGGGGGGTAACCACTTTTCAGGTGAACAACCCATTGGAGGCCTTGTTCCTTTGACAACCTGTTCTTGATTCCATTGAAAGTTCCAATTAGCCCATATGGACTGTTCTTGGGGAATAGTAGGAAGGTCCTCCTGATACCAGGTTTTGAGAGAAATGGTTTCCTCGATATTTTGGCAAATTATTTTCCAGATATTCTCCAGCGGTGCAGAGTGATCCTTGAAGATTCTACGATTTCTTTCCTTCCATATGGCCCACATGAGAAATCCTGGAATGACCTTCGATAAGAAATTTAAAGTCTTGCTTTGATAAGGATTCAGATCCCCGTTGCTCATGGTTGCAATGATGTCTCCATGAATTCTTCCTTCCTTTTGGCATTGGAAACTAACCTTTTCCCAGAGCTTGTGCGCAATTTGACAGGAATGCATGAGATTTTTTATGGATTCCTCCTCTTGTCTGCAGTTAGGGCACATTGAGGGCCCATGAAAGTTCCTCTTCCTAAGATTGTCCCACGTGAGAAGCTTGTTATGACATAGGAGCCAGAGAAAGGTGGAGATTTTTGGCCAGATGGAAGGGTCCCAGACTTTGCTCTAGAGAGGATCTTTCACCATATGTTCCTTGATAATGAGATTGTAGGCCTCTCTCGTAGTGAAGGTGCCTCTTTCTTCAAATCCCCATCTAAGGATATCCCTTTCGTTAGAGAGCTGTATTCTCCTTTTCATTAATTCTTTGTCTAGAGTTTGTTGAACTTGTGGCATTCCTTGTCTTAAAATCTGATCCGCCTTGATCCATTCCCTATACTCTTGGGTCGATGAGTTCTTCCAAAAGTTTTTGACATTGTCATATGATTGCATATCCTGCTCCGGAAGTTGCATATGTGAAATTTGGTCCTTTAACTTGGGCATCTGCTGCCAGGAGTCTTCCCAAAACCTTGCTGTGTTGCTATTCTTCACTTCCCAAAAGTTGTGCTGCTAAATGAGACTTCTGTGCTGCTTGGCCGAGTTCCATATTAGGTAGCCCATGCTAACTTCTAACATTCTTATTAGTTCCTCCGCTGGGTAGTTGCTTGCATACTTAGCTGTCCAAAGAGAAGCCCAAGGGGTGAGAGGCGCAGTCAACCATTTCCACCAAATTCAAGCTCCCATGACTTCATTGCTATGAGAAGGATCCCTTAATCCAATACCGTCACCACTCTTTGGAAGACATGCAGTGTCCCATTTGACAAGAGCCCATTTGCACTTGAGACCGGTGCTGCCCCAAAGAAAGGATCTTTGGAGATGCTTGATTTCTTTGAGAACCCATTTGGGATCTGCATGGATGGAGAAGAGGTATAGCATGATAGCATTAAGAACTGCTTTTATGAGGACTAAACGACTCGCCATATTTAGAGATCTGTGAGTCCAAGAGGAAAGGCGAGCCTCCAGTTTTTCTAAGAGGATCTTCCATGAAGAATGTTTCAGGGCCGAGGCAGTCAAAGGAGCTCCTAGATAATTGGAAGGAAGGTTAGCAATGGAGAATCCCAGAATGCGGGCTATAGTAGCCTGAGTGATAACAAGGGTATGGAAAAAGAATATCTGAGATTTGGATTTGTTGATAGATGCTCCTGAGGCCTCCGAGAAGTCCTTTAGTAATGATTTGAGCTGACGAGATTCCTGAATCGAAGGATGCCCAAAAAGCATGTTGTCATCAACAAATTGCTGATGTGTGAAGGCTGTAGAGTTGTGAAAGGACAAGCCTCTGAGACATTGGGATTGCTGAGAAAGTTTAATGCTTTGGCCCAATCCTTCTGCCATAATGACAAACAAGAATGGGGAGAGAGGGTCTCCCTGCCGAATTCCCCGAGAAGGATGAAAAGGAGAGGAGGGAATGCCATTGACCAAAATGGAAAAGAAAGAGGAGGAAATGAGACTCATAACCCATCTAACCCAAGGAGGAGCAAAGCCGAAAGCAGTTAGAAATTTTTTAATGTACATCCAACTTAAGCTATCAAAAGCGTTTGAAAGATCTAGTTTGAGGAGCATACCTGGCTTCTTGGAGTGCTTCATGGAATGAATTATTTCATGAGTTAGGATGATACCATCCGTAATCTGCCGAACTTTGACATATCTAGACTGGTAAGGTGAGATGATGAGAGGAAGCAGCAATTTGAGTTTGGAGGCAATGATTTTGGAGACTATCTTGTAGATTATTGTAGAGCCTCTAACTTGCACCTATTTATCCATCATTACCTATAGCTTTTCCTCACTTATCCCTCTCTTTTGCCCTATTTTCCTCATAAACTTACCTAGATCATTACATTTGATGTCTTTAAGCATGATTGGTTGACTTTGCTAAATGTTTGACTGTTTGTCTAGATTTTTGACATATGCACAGAGTTTCCGCAGCTGTCTGGCAATTTCGCAGCCATTCAGCAATTCCACAGCCTTTTCATTGATCTCCATGTTCCACGTGTCATTTTGAGAAACGAATCACATGGGCACGTGGGAATGAAGGTGTTGAAGGTTCCTGTGCTATTGGCTTGGTCAGCAACGCCACGCATACCTCCGGTCAACGAGGATCCAACTTCGGTCAACAAAGCCAGCTCAAACGGTGCTGCGTGAGCTGAAAGGTTACGTCACTCTAGATGGCAACTCCTCCACTCTACGCAGGTCATGGGAGACAGGATCCAACCTTGGATTCAACCTCCATAACGACCGTACCTTCCAGATCACCCACGGACCTATTGACGTGTTGCTGAACCATTTAATTAGCATGTTGTCAGTTAATTTTCAGTTTCATGTTTTACGCAGTAGGCAGTTGTTTACTTGCTTATAAAATCCAGCGTCTGCACACGCTTAAGGATTAGTCTTTAGTTGTTTCATTTATGTAATTGCTACGCTTTTAGTGAGCACAGAAACTCTGTTTTGAAGTTGTTGTTTCAACACTTTTTGACTATAATTTCTGCATTATGAATTAATAGAAGACTATTGTTTGACTCCTTTACGTAGCTGATTTTTCTTTGGGCTTTGTGGATGGAGGGCCCCCGTTCATAACAGCCTTTGTACAGTAATTTACTTTTATGTTCTTGCTATTTTCTTCTTTTGAATTCAGCAATTTTCCTTTTCTTTAACACATGTACATATTTGATTTAATTTCACTGTCATTTCATTTCCAGTATTTACTTTAAACTGATCAGGACTGTCTTTTGCAGGTGTTAGCCCGGGATTGTGTGTCTTTGTATATTTTCTTTATCTCTAATAGTATTTTCAGTTGTCATATTCATAAGTTGTTGTCTTTACTCTGTTTTCCTAGTTGATTTCTAGTTTAGTTTCTCAAGTTGTATGCTAACATATTGATGGTCTCTTTATCATAAGTTGTTCATCTTTAAGAGATCAGAATACTGATAAATTACAGCTTGCTTTGAGTACTTTCACATAATACTATATGTTGGAAGCAGAGAGTTAGGAAGAGTTAAACATTATAATTGGTCTTTAAAGTAGTTTTTCTTATCTTTTTATTGCAGCAGCATGAGTAGTGACTAGTGCTATTAGAAAGTGGTTTTTTCTATTTTGCTTTCAGTTTCATTTCAAGTTCTTTCTTTCAAGCTTTTTCTTTGCAAGTTTAGAGGGTAGTTAGAAACCACCAAGTAACACACACTCACTCATTTAGAAATCACCTTACACACACTATCACTCATCTGTTTATAAAATCTCCATTTCATCTTAGGAAAGATAAATTGATCACAAACAACACCCCCAAATGACAAAAAGATTTAAGAGGTTGCCTAAGTACATATAGTACACCTT
>APFE030764643.1:0-10494 GCA_000404065.3 Pinus taeda
TAGGTAGAGGCTCCGCAGCTCAGTGCACAGAGGCCTAGATGTCCTGGAGCTGAGTGTGCAAGACAAGTCAAGTTTGTAATCATCTAGAATTATCAATAAAGAGAAGTATTCTATAATGTCTACGTCTTTATTTCTTGTTTATGCATCTATTATATCGGGTATGAATTTCACTTCTAATGCTTATATGATGCGTGAACGTGTATAACTGTATTGGTTAAGTGAACACAAGTAAGAACAACTGTTTATGCAAAGCTAACTAAGATCTGTTAATAAGATAAGATACTTAGTGTAGTTTGGGAAATATCACAATTCGCTACCCTAGCAGTGCGAAAGCATATCAGCCCCTGGTTAGGGTTGTGCCGAAGCTAATTGTGACATTTTGTGAAGGTAATGAAGGGTAGAACAGAGGGATAAGCCACCTGTGTGAAGGCAGGTATAATTGGAATAAACTGACATCACATCCATCTCAAGGGTGCGGAAACTTGGTTCCAACATCCCTCCATACTACTTCAGGTGAGACTTTAGTCCACGCTCCATGGGCTGATGCCGAAAGGGCCAGTAGTTTAGGGATTTGTTTGGCTAACTAATGCTAACCTGGGTCAAGCCCCCACAAGCCAACAGGAGGTGAAAGCACAAATATCAGAGTGGGAGAGGGAACTCAATGATAGTATAGAAAATCAGGAGTTGAGGCAGAAGAATGGGAAACCATGGTTAAAGACCCCAGGAACACCAGAGGACATCAAATGTTATTCTGATAAACAATTCAACAGTACTGGGTCATGAAGAATATCTTGGCTTGAGCAATGACAACATATAACGAGCGAGAGGAAACAGAGGAGGCCAGACCAACCGAGCCTAGTATGAAGGATCTGCATAGGGAGATTGGATCTGTCTAGATACAATTGTACTGAAACAACCTCAAAGTGAACAAGATTGAATAGAGCATACAAGACATGAAGAGAAGTGAAATATCAAGATCCAACACGAAAGCCCTAACCCTAGTGGATTCACCAGATGAATGAAGTAGG
The DNA here is from genome assembly GCA_000404065.3 of Pinus taeda. Lineage (NCBI taxonomy): Eukaryota > Viridiplantae > Streptophyta > Pinopsida > Pinales > Pinaceae > Pinus > Pinus taeda. The sequence continues at coordinate 1,029 of APFE030764643.1, forward strand.
TCTTCAAGTAGAATTTTGTTTATATGTCATCTAGCATTTTTTTTTTGCTAAGTAAGTTTAATCTATTAAAATAAAATAAGAAGATATTTACAGAGGGGTTCTGGCTGTGAATGAATACAACCTATCTCAGCTTGCCGAAGAACTAGATCTAGGACTGCCCCAACAGAGGGGAAACCAGTCTGATAGTGCGAGAGTTACAAAAAAAAAGACATCACTGAACATTTGCCACAATTTTCTGAAAAGTGCTAATAAACCCACATAAAACCAGCAATTCATCCTCCTTGGAGCTCCTATGTGGACAAAAAATAAGAAGAAAAACCAAAATTTAGATGAAGTGCCACCTGGCATTGGTGGTTTTGGTGATGAACTCCTCCATGGCAGGTTCCCCCACTATCTGGCAGCTCCAATAATCGTGGTTGTCTGGCTGAGTTTGGCCCCTGTCTTGTTGCTCGCCTTATCTGCTACCATCATCCAGCTGCATGCCCGCCTCGTCCATCTTGCGCCTCTCCATGGCTAGCGTGGCAAGCTGTGGCGCTGAGTCCTCTTGCAGGTCCCCACCAACCTCCTTCCCTTTCCATTTAGGCTGCCCACCACTCCCTTTAGGCTTGTCTTCGTTGTCTTTGTTTTTTTGCTGTATAGCTCTGTTTTGACTTGGTCTCGCTCTATGCTTATCGTCCCCGGGGAAGGTCATCAGGGTGCTCTGTTTCGCTTCCTCGGAAAAGGAGATGGAAATTGTTGCGGTGATGATCGGTTGATTGAGAGTGCTTTGGAAGTGGAATAGCGTGGTATGGGGGGAGTGATGCTGGGGTAGAGGGAAGGGAGTAGAGCGAAGGCTTGCTCTACTATGGTTGCTTATGGTGTTGGGATACGTGGGTTTTCCGCCAAGGAAGGAGAGCCTGAGTTGCTTCGCCTCCTGACCTCCTACCGAGAGATTCCACCCCTCGAGCCATCCCTTCTACTGATCAAATGCTGTCGAACCATGATGGGATGAGGAACAAAGAGAGCACCAGGGTACTCTGAAAGAGGAAAGAAGAGAAAATTGGGAGCAGGTGGAAGGCGCGACTTAGAATTTGCCAAGCATAACCAAGTAGCCTCCCGTAACACGACTTTGCTAGACCAGCTATGCACTAGGAGCTTCCAAACAAATCCATTGCCGTGCCTGAATTTAACATCAACCGCCTCTCCTTGGATTGCCCCCGCCATTACTCTTGCATTGAATGGAGCCGAAGCCCAACTCGGACTAAAGCATGTAGAAGTGATGGACAGATCCGTGTACAGGTTATGCATATCAAGGTCCCAATACGTGAAACCGAATGAACTCCCCTGACTTTGTTGAAGTCGCGTTCGGTCATTAACCAGGTGGTGCTGGGCGGGCATGTGTCGTCCAAACTTGCCACACCCCTGTCCGATCGCCTTAATTATTAGGAGAAGCACCCGCATCCGAGGAGGCTGCATCCTTTTGGACCAGAATTTTGCATTCCTGTTCTTGTTCATGATTCTAAATTATGTCTAGAGCCCCAGTGAGAAGAGAGTGCCTATTTTCCACTCCCAGGTTGGCTAGGAGATCTGCTGCCTTGTCACTTTCCCGCCTAACATGGTTGAAAATGATTGCTCTGTTGGCGTTGAGATTTGTTTCTATGGCTTCCAGTTTGGCTTCAAGTCTCTAGCTATTCGAGATTTTATTCACATGAGCTCCATTGAGTAGCTATTTGGCCATGTTGATGAGGATTTGGGAGTCTCCTTCAATCTCAAGAGGCTAGAAACCATGGTGCTGGGCTATGAGTAATCCTTTCCAGAGCCCCTCCAGTTCAGCTGAGTTATTCGTGTCCATCCTATGTTGCCAAGGTAGATCAAGAGAGGAGAGCCCTTATGATCTCTGAAAATGCCTCCAAATTCTACTTTGCCTGGGTTACCCTTAGATGCTCCATCAAAGTTGAGCTTGAATCTGTGCCTTGGAGGGGGGAGCCAAAGATGCTTACTGATATTCGATTTTTCTTGAGGTTTGCAAATAGGGCTTCCTTGCAGGAGTTGGATGTTCCAATTCTCCCATATGGCTTTCTCATTTGCCTGCATGGGAAAGTCATCCGGGAGCCAAGATTTGAGGGACAAAGTCTCTTTCAGGTTATGACAGAACTTGTCCCAGATGATTTCTAAAGGAGTGATTTGGTCTTTGAAAATACATTTGTTCCTTTCTTTCCAGATAGTCCATAGGAGGAGGCCAGGAATGATTCTCCATAGATGGTTAAGGACTGCGCTTTTATAGGGGCTTTCATGCTAGAGGCAGATTGAGTTGATAATTTCCTCAGATGTTCGACAATTTCTTTGACAGCGGAAACTGGTCTTCTCCCACATATGGTTGGCCAGAGAATAGGAGTCCAAGAGATGTTGTAACGTTTCCTCTTGAGATTGACAATTGGGGCAGATGGAGGGCCCATGTATGTTCCTCTTCCTTAAATTGTCCCAAGTTAGGATTTTACGATGCCCAGTGAGCCACAGAAACATGGAGACTTTGGGCCAAATGCCTGGAGTCCAGACTCTTCCCCAGATGGGGTCCTGAGGCATAGCATCTTGGCATTTGATTTTGTAGGCCTCTTTCGTGGTGAAGGATCCTCTTGGGGTATATCCCCATCTCAATAAATCTTTGCCTTCGGAATATCTGATTCTGTGTTTTTGGAGCTCTCTTTCCAAGTTTTCTCTAGTCTGATTGTCGACATTTCTTATCAGCCTGTCAGAATGCTTCCATTGTCTATAGCCTTGTTCAATCTCCTAAGACCATTGTTGTTTGAGCGTTTCCTTTTGTTGTTCCTCCCAATCATGGCTGGGTAGTAGATGAAGGATGTGATCAAGCCTAGGAAGCTGATTCCAAGCATCCGTCCAGAATTGAGCTATACTGCCACTTCTAATCTCTCAAAAGTTGTGTTGTTGGATCAACAAGAAATGTTGACTGGCTGCATTCCAAATCAACAAGCCTTTCTCAGCAGGGGTGAATCTGATAAGCTCCTCCGCTGGTCTGTGGTTAGCATATTTGGCTGTCTAGATGGCCCCCCAAGGCTTGTTGGGTGCAGAGAGCCATTGCCACCAAATTCTTGCACCCATAATTTCATTGCTGTGATTAGGGTCTCTCAGACCTAAGCCCCCTTTTTCCTTAGGTTTGCATGCTGTAGTCCATTTAACAAGGGTCCATTTAGGATTTGTTCCATGTGTTTCCCACAGAAAATTATGCTGAAGATCTATGATTTTTTTAAGAGCCCATTTAGGCGCTGCCAGGATTGAGAAGAGATAGAGGGGCATTGCTTGAAGCACGACTTTGATGAGTACTAATCTGCTAGTAATGTTCAGAGCTCTATAGGTCCACAAGGAGAGGCAGGATTCTAGCTTCTCCAAGGGCTTGCGCCAGGAGGCATGCTTAATAGCAGAGTCAATGAGAGGGGCACCTAGGTAATTGGAGGGCAGGGAGGATATGGAGAAGCCTAGAATGTGGGAAATGACACATTGAATGATGGGAGGCATGTGAAAGAAAAAGATTTGTGATTTGGCTTTGTTTATGCTTGTGCTTGAGGCATCTGAGAAATCCTTCAGCAGAGCTTTGAAAATGGTATCTTCTTGAACAGATGGGTATCCGAAAAGCATGTTATCATCCACGAATTGTTGATGGGTGGTAGTAGGGGTGTTGTGAATGGAGATTCCTTTTAGAAGCTGGGAGTGAAGGGGATGCTTGATGAGTTTCCCTAGCCCTTCAACCATTAAAACAAAAAGGAAAGGAGATAGAGGGTCCCCTTGTCTGATGCCTCTGGAGGGGCTGAATGTTGGAGAGGGGATGCCATTAATGAGGATGGAAAAAAAGGTGGAGGAGATTAAACTCTGAACCCAGTGAACCCACATTGGTGAAAAGCCAAAGGCATGTAGAATTTTTTTAATGTAAGTCCAACTTAATTTATCAAAAACTTTGGAGAGGTCAATCTTGAGAATCATACCTTCCTATTTGGAGATCTTGAGGGAGTGTATAATTTCATGAGTGAGTATGATGCCATCCAAGATTTGTCGTCCTTCAACGTACCCCGATTGTTCAGGCGATATGAGTAGGGGTAGCAGTGACTTCAACTTGTTTGCAATGACTTTAGAGATAACCTTGTAGATGACATTACAAACAGCAATTGGGTGAAATTTGTTTGGAGTGATAGTACTGTCTTCTTTGGGGATGAGGGCATTAAAAGTTGAATTGAGTGATGGCAACGGCCAGTGAAGAGATCGAGATTCCTCCACCACTTGCCACACTTCTCCTTTTATGAGCTCCCAGAATGAGTGGAAGAAGGTAGTGGAGAAGCCATCCAGACCGTGTGCTTTGTCTTCCTTGAGCTACTTCATGGCTAAGTCCACCTCCTCGGGCTCTACAGGCCAAAGAAGGAGTTGGTTGTTTTCTTCTGTGATGACTTTTGGCACGTGTTGAGTGATATTTTCTATGGTGTGTCGTCTGTCAATCAGGGGTTCTTATAGGACCTCCTGAAAGTGATTGATGAATTCATGTTCGATCTCTGTATGGTTCTCCACTCTTCCCCCCCCCCCCTTGCTTTTGTATAAAGGAGATAGTATTATGCATTCTTCTTTGAATAGTGGTTATGTGGAAGAATTTAGTGTTTCTCTCGCCTTCTTTCAACCATCTGATCCCGGATTTTTGCTTCCAGAGGATTTCTTCCTGCTTTCTTCTCTCCTCCAATTGATTATGAATGTGCCTTTCTCGTTCCTGAGTTCCGTCCTTGTATCCCTCTGTTATGATTTGTTGCTGGAGATCCCTCATTTCCTTGTTGAGGTTTTGTTGGGCCTGAAAGATATTGCCAAAAGTCTCCTTATTCCAGCTTTTGATTTGGGCTTTCAGATATTTGAGTTTTTGTTGGAACTGGAACATTTTTTATCCTTCTGGCGCAGAAAAGTTGTTCCAAGTAAGTCTGATGAAGTCACTGAAAGCGGGATGGGATAACCAACATGCCTCAAATCTAAAAGGATGTCTAGTTGAGTTGCCTGGTCGCTGCCATTGGAGAGCTATAGGCCAATGATCAGATCCGGAGTATGGAAGGATGGATGCAAAGAGGTCGCCTCTGAGATGTATTGCGTTATCCGAGATGAGGAATCTATCAAGTTTAGAAGCAATTTGATACCTCCCTGCCCTGCGATTGCTCCAAGTGTGCATGCCATTGGAGGTTTGCATGTCTATTAGCATATTGTTGTGGATAAAATATTTGAAGTGGTCCATTTCCTATTCCAGCTTGGCCTGCCCTCCCTTCTTTTCCTCTAACTTGGTGATCATATTAAAATCTCCACCAATGAGCCATAGAGAGTGTTCTCTATTGGAGTTGAGTGTTGCTATGGTATCTAAAAGAGCAATTTTATTAGAAGTGTCCTGCAGAAAGCAAACATTGGTTAGATGACCATGTATGTTAGTGCCAATTATATGAAACATTGCATGGATGATGTTGTGGGATGCGTGGAAATTTGAAAGCAAGATTGCTTGCATGTTCCAGGCAATTGCCAAGCCTCCAGATGTGCCTGTTGCATCCACCGCCACCGAGTGACATCCTGGCCAAGCTTTTGAAAGGATACTTCCCAGGGTGTTACTGTTGCACTTTGTTTCCTACAGGAAGAATATCTAGGGTTGTTCTTGCTTTATCATATTTTTAATCATTCTAAGTTTCCCAGGGCTATTGAACCCTCTTACATTCCATGAAGTGAGCTTCATGATTCACTGTGTGGAGTGGGCCTATAGTACTTCGTCAATTTAGCATATCCGCCTGAGTCGACCAGGATTTTCCCTATGGCTATAGTTCGCTGGAGATCTGTCTTTCTTACCCACTTTTTGGAGTCTTTTGGAAGGAGGTTGCCATCCCATTGACTTCTCGGTTGTATTCCCAATTGCTGTTGTTGATATGCTCTGGATATTATTACTTCCAGAGTACTGAGCTGATGCGCTTGGATTTTATCATACTCCTTCTTTCTACAAGCTTGTTCCAGTTCGAAGATGTCTAGCCCTCTTAGATCGATGCTTTCCGGTTCTTCATCCATATGCTGCGCTTGACTTCTTTCCTCTGAGATGAGCGCTAGTTGCCGGGATTGGTTTTGTGGATCATCTGTCTCCATGGCCTTGGATTTCCCTTCAGGGTTTTTTGGGCCTACTATGGGAGTTCCGCTTAAAATAGATGGAGACAGAGGTTTAGGAGTGGAGGTAGAAGGAGGGTTCAGGGGAGATGAGATATTTGGTTGAGGGGTGGACAGAGAGATCTGAGTAGGGTCTTCTAGGGTTTTTGCCAGAACCTTGAAACTGTTGCTTGTGGAGGGGATGGAGGCAGCATCCTGAAGGGGTTTTTTTCCAGAGGAGGGCTTTTTGTGCGATCTCTTGCAACTAGCAACCTTGGTGAAACCCTCATTGTCCGCCTTGCCTGGGTGTTCAGAGGAGGGATGCACATTTGGAGGGAAGTCCCTGAGTAAGTGTCCCAGGGCATGGCATTTACGACAATGAAAAGGAACATGTTCAAAATCTAAGGGTTGGATCCATTCATGGTCATCATGAAAGAAACTTACCGATTCAGGAAGGGCTTTGTCCAGGTGCATGAAGACACAAATGCGAGCATATGAGGTGATCTACACAGCTTAGTTTCTTCAGCAATTTTTACAAACTCTCCCAGACCATTTCCAATCTCTTTGTTTGATCCCAATATTCCATAGGGAGCGAGTATAACCTGATCCAAACTGGCACCCAACTCAAATCCTCCTTGTCAGGGTTGAATCTCGCTCTCCAAGCTCTTAAGTACAATCCAACAAAGTTGAAAAGATATGGTCCTCCATCCAGAACCCTATTTCGATCTTCGATGCAGATGAAAATCATCGTGAAGAAGCCTTTCGGTCCTAGCTACAAAGTGATATGTCCCTTAGGTTTCCATTTGGTAGAGATCCATCCATGCAGGGATTTTTCCGCCGGCCAGATTCCAATAAATTTTCCAATGAGCGCATGGTCCTGCATGTATTGGATCCGACCATTGATTCGGTGGCTGGGAAATACTATTTTGGGTCTTTCAGCTGCTACAGGTCTGCAAGTTGATGAGATACATTTTGGCGTTTCTTGTTGCTTGGACTTTCCTTCTTGTTCTTCATTATTGCTGTCAGGTTGCACAGTGAAATCGTCTGTCGTTTCTTGCATTGGGGGGTACCTTTCCTCTCTGTCATGCTGCGCAGTGTTCAGAGGCTCAGTCGTATTCATCACTTGTGGAACGCTTTCAGAGGTGGGGGAGGGCAGTGTGACCCCCCTGGGAGAATGCCATTGTGGCGCCGCTAGTAACCGCCGGTGGCAGTCACGGAGTGGAGTGCAAAACAAAGATGAGGATTCAGAGAAGGGAAAATAGGGTTGCGCTGTTGCAGAGGCACTTCAGAGCAAAAAAAGAGAGAAAAAATAGTTGATACAATCATATGTCATCTAGCATTTACTGTTTTAATTTGAATTTTATAGTAGATAAAACTACCATTGTAGTTTGGATGGTCATGAAAACTGTCTTTAAATTTTGGACAACATTCGATGCAGATAGGTGGCCAATAGACCTAGTTTCCTCCGGGCAAGTTGAGGCCACCTGCAATGTTTGTTAAAGATATACTTATTTTCAAAAAATATTAATAGAAAAAGGATCTACCAAGCTTACACAATAATAATAATAATAATAATAATAATTTTGAAATGGAACAAGGAAAATGGAGAAGGAAAAACATTGGAAAAAAATTATTAAGCAAAAATAGAAAATAAAGTTAAGATTCAATGTGAAATAAGGAAAAAAAGGAGAAAGGAAAATGTTTGAGAAAAATGTTACCACTTAAATTTCAAAGACTGAAACAAAGGAAAAGGTCAAGTTAGGGAGAAAGGAAAGTTCATAGAGGCCAAGGAGTGTTGAAGATTTTTTTTTAGACAATGGAACTATAGAGGAGGGTTAAGGAACAAGTTGGGTTGCCATGATTGTCTAAGTTTGTAGTCATATTCACGATTAAAATTAATAGGATACTTTTTTATTCTAACATTTATCTAATGATATAAGAGGAGTAGTAAAGCACTTGTTAGACTATAAGTCCATATACAATCACAAAGTCTGATACCACCTACTTATGAGTTGTAATTCTTATTTATTGATAAGGTGTTGTCATGATCCACCAAATAGTTGTTAATGACATCTAGATCTCGAAATGGTCAGATCCATGTATTATAAATTGATATCATGGGATCAACACAATGAGAATGACTTAAAACCGTTTCCATTATATATTGTTATGATTTCTTGTGCTAATCCTTCTCTCTTTGCTTTAAAAAAATTCAACTTTCCTTGGCCTCTATAAAATTTACTTTCTCTCTACTTTGGGATCTTTATTTTGCTCAATAACTTCTTCTCTTTTTTTCTCAATCATTTTACTTTTTCTATTTTCTTTCCATCTTCAAACTTGAATTCATTTGATAACTTTTCTTTTTCCACTTCATCATTATTTTCCTTTTATCTTTTTACCTTGTTTTTAGCTAGATTATTTTGAAATTTACGTTACTAATTTCTCCCCTTTTCTTTACTATAAAAAAATTTTTCATGAACATCAATCCTTTATTAGTGTGGAAAAGAGTGTTTTACGACCTAGTATGGAGGAGATGTCATGTAACATTACATTTAAAAATAATAAAATAATACTTACATTAACAAATTAAAAAAAATTAGTAATAACAAAAAAGAACTTGTAATGTATACCAAAAATTAAATACTTCAATATTCACCCCTTTTTAGAAGATAGGCACTTTCATTACATCAAACGAGGATTACATGTGCCAAAAAAATTATGTTGTTGGTCTACTTGAATGGAAACTAGGCTAGTAACATAAGTTCAAAGTCTTGAGGTTGTTAATAAATCATTTAATTGGAGCATCTTGTAAATAGAAACTCGTAAAAGAGAGTTGATTGTGCCATAACTTGGCATACATCAACATGAGAATACAAAAATACTACTAGTATTGTAAGCAAAAAACCAGTGAGTCATAACAACTATTGGGAAAAATCCCTAGGCATCTGCACTGGCTAGTCATTACCTTCATCTGAGGAGAAGGAGATGTTAGTTGATATCATGGCTATAATGGTTAGCTTGTGGTCTATACTATCAATTTATTCCTCCATCTTTACTAACATGATAAAATTCTCCTACTAAGTCCTCATGTACCTCCTTGTGCAACCTACAATATTCAAATGGAATTTAACCTTATGTTATCTTCATGCCATTATTGATGAAGTGACAGGAGTGCATGTAATGCACCAAGTACATTGTGATCCACAACCCCCTTTCATGTAAGTTGGGATCATAATAAAGTGGTGGGTAGGGAATGCTCATTCCTGGTAACACTCATTGGGGGAATTTCCACCTTAATTTTACATCAACTTTATATAGAGAGATAAAGTAATTGAAAAAA
>APFE030764645.1:0-41845 GCA_000404065.3 Pinus taeda
ATTTTTGTTTTAAATATATATATATATATATATATATATAATATATATATATTAATATTAAAAATCAAAATTATTATAGTAATATATTTTATAAATTAGGTTTTTATCTTACTATTACTATTATTTAGAGCGGTAAGTTAAAATTTTTCGAATAACTGGAAAATATTTAATATGAAATTTTCGACAAAGCAAATTTTAATTAATTCATTAATTTTAAAATTACCCTTAAACCTCGCATTATGATGATAAAAAACAAACCAGATCCGGAGAAAAGCAAGAAAAGACAACATATCCCACGGAAAACAACTCTTAAGGAAGGGAAACAAGAAACAAAGAGACCTTACCAAGAGGGGACCACAGAGGCTAGGAAGATAGGGCTGGGACCCAGCAGCTGCTGATCTTCCAGCCATCATCCCTATTAAGATTAACTGGCCTTTTTTCAATCTCCAGGGCCTCCCTAAATTTGCGATGGTGAAACTGAGCAACTCTAGCAATGACTTGAGCTTCTTCGATACATACATGATGCATCGTCTTCTCGGCATGCTCGGCAAGGGCTGAGGATTTGATCCTCCCATGCCTCAAGTCAGCTGAATGCTCGCTAATCCTTTGATTTATAGAGCGACCCGTCTCTCCAATATAGGGAATCCCGCAAGAACAAGGGATGACATAGACACCCTTCATGTCTTTAGGGTCAATAGGATCTTTTACAGATTTGAGGGAGCTACGGATAGTATTAAGCGGTCTAAAAGTTGCGGGCACATCAAACTTTCTCAGAATCCTCGCAATCCTATCCGTGGTCCCTTGGATATAAGGAAGGTTAACTCCCATGACACGATCATAAGGATCCCTACGGATAGACGACTCCTTCTTAGCCTTGAGGAAGGCCTTTTGACCCAGGTGCCTGTCGTATCCATTTTTCACAAAGACATCTAGGAGATGAGCCTTCTCCTTTTCCAAGTTCTCTTCATCAGAAATTCTAACAGCCCGGGTGGCAAGCGTGCTTAGAACACCTATCTTTTGAGCTGGGAAATGATGGGAAGAAGCATGCAAGTATTGCTCAGTATGCGTCTTCTTCCTAAACACTTGATGAGAGAATGAACCATCCGCTTTCTTTGAGATGAGAACATCTAAGAACGGAAGACAACCGTTGTCTTCCTTTTCCATCGTGAATTTTATGGTGGCGGACTGGTTATTAAGATGATTGAAGAAAAGATCCAGCTCATCAGGACCATGAGACCAGACAACACCAGTGTCATCTACGAATCTTTTCCAAAGCTTAGGAAGGAGACGAGAAGAGGCTAAAGCCTTAGACTCAAAATCTTCCATAAAGAGATTGGCGACTACCGAGGACAGGGGGGAGCCCATGGCAACCCCACAAGTCTGTTCATAGAATTCTCCCTCGAAGCTGAAAAAGGTGGAGGTGAGGCAAAGCTCAACCAATTTTGCTGTATCCTGGTCTGTGAGCTTATAAATCACCTTCATGGCCTCATTGATAGGAATACAGGTGTAAAGAGATACCACGTCGAAACTTACCAGAATGTCCTCGGGCTCCAGCTTAACCCTTTTTAGATCATCAATAAAGGAAGCCGAGTCTTTGACGAAGGACTCAGTCTGACCAACCAAGGGTCTCAACTTTGCGGCAAGGAACTTGGCTAGGAGGTAAGTCGGACCACCTATGGTGTTGACAATGGGCCTAAAGGGGACCCCTTCCTTATGGACCTTCAGAAGGCCATAAATCCTGGGAGCAATGGGGTTTCCCTCAATAAGCTTCTGGGATAGAGGACTCGTGGAATTGCAAGACTTTATTGCCAGAGCGACAGCTCTGGATACCTTCTTAAGGGGATTTTTTGAAAGCTTCTTGTAACTTCCACTATTACAGAGATGATCGAGCATCTTACTCCTGTAATCACTCCTATCCATAATGACGGCAACCCCACCTTTATCAGCTTTCAAGACCACTATTTCCCGATTCTTGTTCAAGGTCTTCAAAGCCTCAAACTCAGTCTTGCTGATATTGCTACGGGGAGGCTTAGCCCTCCTTAGGGCCACGGCACAATCCTGTCTAATGGTGTCTTTAATCTTATCCGGAAGGTTCTTAATGCCAAATTCAACATCACAAATGATGTCATCAACCGGGATCTTCCTGGGTGCTAAGGCAAAGTTAAGACCCTTGCCTAGAAGACTAAAGACCGCCTGCGGAAAGGAGAAACTAGACAGATTCATCACCTTATTTTCCTGCCTAGAAATACTCTCAGAACTGCCCTTGACCCCAATACCATCACCCCGGCTACTAATCCCAAAATCCGCTACAATATTACGACCCCCTATATTATTCTTAAAATTATTAAACTTACATCTATTATTCGTAACCAAACCAAAATCAACTTTATTACTATTATTATAATTATTCTTAAGGCAATCATAAACTTGTTAATAAGATTAATGATGATTGCCTTAAGAATAATTATAATAATAGTAATAAAGTTGATTTTGGTTTGGTTACGAATAATAGATGTAAGTTCAATAATTTTAAGAATAATATAGGGGGTCATAATATTGTAGCGGATTTTGGGATTAGTAGCCGGGGTGATGGTATTGGGGTCAAGGGCAGTTCTGAGAGTATTTCTAGGCAGGAAAATAAGGTGATGAATCTGTCTAGTTTCTCCTTTCCGCAGGCGGTCTTTAGTCTTCTAGGCAAGGGTCTTAACTTTGCCTTAGCACCCAGGAAGATCCCGGTTGATGACATCATTTGTGATGTTGAATTTGGCATTAAGAACCTTCCGGATAAGATTAAAGACACCATTAGACAGGATTGTGCCGTGGCCCTAAGGAAGGCTAAGCCTCCCCGTAGCAATATCAGCAAGACTGAGTTTGAGGCTTTGAAGACCTTGAACAAGAATCGGGAAATAGTGGTCTTGAAAGCTGATAAAGGTGGGGCTGCCGTCATTATGGATAGGAGTGATTACAGGAGTAAGATGCTCGATCATCTCTGTAATAGTGGAAGTTACAAGAAGCTTTCAAAAAATCCCCTTAAGAAGGTATCCAGAGCTGTCGCTCTGGCAATAAAGTCTTGCAATTCCACGAGTCCTCTATCCCAGAAGCTTATTGAGGGAAACCCCATTGCTCCCAGGATTTATGGCCTTCCGAAGGTCCATAAGGAAGGGGTCCCCTTGAGGCCCATTGTCAACACCATAGGTGGTCCGACTTACCTCCTAGCCAAGTTCCTTGCCGCAAAGTTGAGGCCCTTGGTTGGTCAGACTGAGTCCGTCAAAGACTCGCTTCCTTTATTGATGATCTAAAAAGGGTTAAGCTGGAGCCCGAGGACATTCTGGTAAGTTTCGACGTGGTATCTCTTTACACCTGTATTCCTATCAATGAGGCCATGAAGGTGATTTATAAGCTCACAGACCAGGATACGGCAAAATTGGTTGAGCTTTGCCTCACCTCCACCTTTTTCAGCTTCGAGGGAGAATTCTATGAACAGACTTGTGGGGTTGCCATGGGCTCCCCCCTGTCCCCGGTAGTCGCCAATCTCTTTATGGAAGATTTTGAGTCTAAGGCTTTAGCCTCTTCTCGTCTCCTTCCTAAGCTTTGGAAAAGATTCGTAGATAACATTGGTGTTGTCTGGTCTCATGGTCCTGATGAGCTGGATCTTTTCTTCAATCATCTTAATAACCAGTCCGCCGCCATAAAATTCACGATGGAAAAGGAAGACAACGGTTGTCTTCCGTTCTTAGATGTTCTCATCTCGAAGAAAGCGGATGGTTCATTCTCTCATCAAGTGTTTAGGAAGAAGACGCATACTGAGCAATACTTGCATGCTTCTTCCCATCATTTCCCAGCTCAAAAGATAGGTGTTCTAAGCACGCTTGCCACCCGGGCTGTTAGAATTTCTGATGAAGAGAACTTGGAAAAGGAGAAGGCTCATCTCCTAGATGTCTTTGTGAAAAATGGATACGACAGGCACCTGGGTCAAAAGGCCTTCCTCAAGGCTAAGAAGGAGCCGTCTATTCGTAGGGATCCTTATGATCGTGTCATGGGAGTTAACCTTCCTTATATCCAAGGGACCACGGATAGGATTGCGAGGATTCTGAGAAAGTTTGATGTGCCCGCAACTTTTAGACCGCTTAATACTATCCGTAGCTCCCTCAAATCTGTAAAAGATCCTATTGACCCTAAAGACATGAAGGGTGTCTATGTCATCCCTTGTTCTTGCGGGATTCCCTATATTGGAGAGACGGGTCGCTCTATAAATCAAAGGATTAGCGAGCATTCAGCTGACTTGAGGCATGGGAGGATCAAATCCTCAGCCCTTGCCGAGCATGCCGAGAAGACGATGCATCATGTATGTATCGAAGAAGCTCAAGTCATTGCTAGAGTTGCTCAGTTTCACCATCGCAAATTTAGGGAGGCCCTGGAGATTGAAAAAAGGCCGGTTAATCTTAATAGGGATGATGGCTGGAAGATCAGCAGCTGCTGGGTCCCAGCCCTATCTTCCTAGCCTCTGTGGTCCCCTCTTGGTAAGGTCTCTTTGTTTCTTGTTTCCCTTCCTTAAGAGTTGTTTTCCGTGGGATGTGTTGTCTTTTCTTGCTTTTCTCCGGATCTGGTTTGTTCTTATGTGAATTTTCGACCTTTTGGTTTGATTTAATTAATTTCCTTAGAAGGGAATTTTTTTTTTTTTTTTTTTGCTAAATTTTTTTTTATCATCATAATGCGAGGTTTAAGGGTAATTTTAAAATTAATGAATTAATTAAAATTTGCTTTGTCGAAACTTTCATATTAATTTTTTCCAGTTATTCAAAAAAAAATTTAACTTACCGCTCTAAATAATAGTAATAGTAAGATAAAAACTAATTTATAAAATATATACTATTAATAATTTGATTTTATAAAATATTATATATATATATATATATATATAATATATTATATATATATATTAAAACAAAAATATAATTATATATTTTATATATATATATATTATATTATATATTAACATAGAATAATATATATTAGGTATTAATATTTTATATATATCTTAGTTGGATAAATTTGTTATATATATAATTTTATATGTTTGTATATTAATAGTTATATGTTTAGTTTCTCTAAAAATTTAACTCATTAAAATGATAGTAAAAAAAAACTGTGTATAAAAATATATACTATTAATATATTTGATTTTTAATAAATATTATATATATATAATATAAACAATAATATTATAGTTATATAATATATATATGTATAATTTTAAACATAGAAATATAGATATTAGGTATTAATTTTTTTTTTATATTTGCTTATATATTAGTGGGTTAATTTTATATATATTTATATTATATTATATATATATATATATATATATATATATATATATATTATATAATATATATATAATATATATTTATGTTTATATATTAATAGTTAAATGGTTTAGTTTTGAAAACTAACCACGAATCTTGTTACTTTCTAGGAACTACAAACTTCTGGTAATTTATTGTAATAATCGAATAACTTAACATTAAATTTAGTATTATAGTAGGTACGGAGAATATTAATAATATATATATTTATTAATAATTTGAAATTTTTAAATAGGCGTATTTAATATCTAACCTCTTTTCGGGTTTACTTTACCCAGTTTACTTGACTCCGTAAATATAATAATAATTATTATAATATGGTTTGACTGGGGTCCACAAGTTGAAAAGTAGCCGTTATTCTTTCTAGCCGTTGGAGTCTCTGCTTAGACTATTTAACTCGCTGATCTGGATCTGTATCTTCAACTTGTCCTGAACCACACTAGTTGGTTCGAAACGCGTCGACAAATGATCAATTATGTGATTTCGCCAAAAATATTTCTAAACAAATTATGGATCACAGAAGTCTAAATTCTATGATGTTTTAGGCTTTTAACTCATGTAAAATGGAAACACCATGAGTTCTAAACTCTCAAGTATATTAATATTCTATTTACAAGCATATCCCCAAATCATCAATGATCATACATAAAGGACTCTCTATGGACTTACCATCGACTTCCATAGGGTTCATCAACGAGAGACCTAGGTTTTTTCTTTGGACATAATAGTTTGTTCAAATAACCCTTAAGGATAAGGTTAAAATTAAGCCACATGCAATACATATTAGGTTCATGAACATTATAAAACTCACCACCAATATTTAGGTATTGAATTATTAACATAAAAATGAGATGAATCGAATCAATTTACGAATTTGTTCAAAGATAATATTATTAGGGTCAACTAACATGTATGTAAGCTTAAACCACTACCATGGCAACAAAACACTTAGATGCTAAGTTAGGTACACAATAACATTTATTTGAAATGAAAAATAGTGAAAGATTGATTTGTAAAATATTTTAGTGGAAGTTAGATGATATTGGTTTCTCCAATATTAAGTGAAAGTCATAGTGTCAATTGATTTCTTCAAAATTTTAATGGAAGTCATAGCATCCAATATAGTTTTGCTATGATCAAAGTTCTAATAAAATTTTCACCAAAATTTCAATAGGATTTTGAAAGTCTCTTAATTAAATTAAAAAAAAAAATAACCTTAGACTATACTAACTAAATAAATGAAAAATATGTCATACTTCAAAAATATGTCATACTTCAAAAAGATGAGCTTTTTCAATTTGTATGGGATAATATTTATTTCACATAATAAAAAATATGCCATACTTCAAAAAGATGAGCTTTTTCAATTTGTATGAGATAATATTTATTTCACAAAACTTTTTTAATTTATATAGAATAATATTTACTTCACAATATGATTTCAACCCATCATGAGAAGGATAAAAAAGCTCATTTACAGAAGTAGGATAAAAAGTTAATTAAATACATTATTTTAAATCGTTTTTAATTATTGAAATGCTTTTTTTTTTATAATAAATCAAAACTTAATTAAATTCTGGTGTACAATATTGCATGAAATTTGTCTATCTATGCATGTTTTAGTAAAGGATTCATTATTTGGGAAACATCGTTTCATCTAACCCAACCTAAAAAATGGAACAACTAAAAACTTGGACTTACATGAAAAACCCGAATGACCTAGGGAAAGACAATTTTCGCTTAAATCCTTGGACTCAATTGCAGCATTCTAAAGTCCATCTCTCACCAAAATAATCTCCGCCGTCGTTACCTCTTTCAATCACATTTTCTGTCACAAATTCCTCTTCCCATTCTTTTTCTCTTCTGCACCTTTTGACATGCGGCCGTACCATTTTCTGAACTGGGAGCAATGGTGAGGAGAAAATTAACGAGAGCCCTCGTCCCGCAGATTCTGAAGGCTTCTTGCGCGGTGTCGAAACTGGTCAGCCAAATTATGCCTTCTTCTTGGCGGGGTCCCTAATTTCCGCTGCAAATTTACCCCACGGAGCCGCCTGACTCCTCTGTAGTGACATGCGCTAATCTGGTTCTTCTCTCCATTGTGCTCCTCACGTGCCTGTGGCTTTACTTTAAACGCCTCTGCTCTCGTAACTGCGCACACAGAAGAAGAGGAGGAAAAGTCTCGTAGTTGTGTGTATATTCATTCTCATTCTCTTCTGATGTTGATTTGCTGCTTCTATTTTGCCATGAGCCACCGGTAGTGCATCTGCCATCTGGTATCAGAGGAGCACAAAGCAAGGGCTCGGCGTTTATGTTCTTGCTTGGTGGGGTGGGGATAATTTTGTTGGACTTGGCCCTAGACAAACATAGAGCGAGGAACGTGAAGGACTCTTTTGCGGCGGCCTAGATTTTTTCTTTGGAAATCGTTTATATCATGAGTATGTTATTCGTTCGCATCAAAATTCTGTCTCGTTTGCGTTAATCCAGACTATGAAACAGATTAGATGTTTTAGGTGTTGTTTTAAATCTGTACTGCTATTTTGATTTTATGGTTTTCTTTTTTAACATGAAGAAACAGACTATCTTTTTTCCACATTTCTTTAGATATATGTTTCTTCACATTCATTGTACAACATAATATGTCTATGTAAAGCATTGTTCTGCATTATTAAGTCATATTCAATGTAAATCTGTTTTGCCAAAAACAAAAAACAAAACTCCCAACGATTTTGAAAAAATTGTTTTCGATTATTAAGTCATATTCACTCTATATCTATTTTGCAAAAAGACAGCAAAAAAAACAAAATTCTAACAGATTGTAGACAGACAATTGCTGTGACTGACAAACACCTTAGAACCCCATTCAAAGCGCAAATAATTTAGCCGTCCTTGACAGACTTTGTCCTTCAGAGAATTCTGAAAAGACAAATGTTTAAAGAGAATAAAAAATAGATTAATCGCTTAATTTGAGCTGCCCAAATTTGATTATTTGCGGTTGAATTTCTTCAAGCACATGTCAAGCTGCCAACAGTGCTAAAATTAAAGTTATTTTGCACTTTTCATGGTAAAATCTTGCAAATTTGTTTAAGTAGGTGATATTCTGTTTCGAAAAAAAAAGAAAAAGAAGTATGGATATTTTAGTTAGTTTTAGTTACCATCGTAATCTGTTTGCTCACAAAATTGAACATAAAACAGAAGTTGAATATGTCTCTTCTTAAGTTAAGAAACAGCATGGATTTCCCTGAATTAAAAGTACTGCCAAACATCTTTGAATTTTACTGAAAATTCAGTGACTTCATTTTCATTGTGTGCTAACCTGCTGAGAGAATTCAATTGACATTCATCGCTAATAAAACAGATAACTAAGTATAGCTTGAAACTAAGTTCCAAATTGAATTTTATTGGTTGCATATGCATACCCATTGCTAATTCTAGCTTATGGATAAATGGTGACAGGGATTTCACTGGGTCCAATAGCATATCATTTTGGCTTATATTGGGGATATATATTGAGGAAAATTTGGGGGATATATAAGGGTAAAGGGTTTTTATATTGATCCTTATATAAAAGTGTATAAAAAATGTTAATGAAAAAATGGATACCTACAATATCTAGTGAAAGTAGGGGTTTTTTAAATTGAGGAGGTGTATTGGGTTCATATTGGTAAGGGTTAAATAATATCATTTTTAGAGTTATTTTCCAATATGTAGTCAAATTAGGGGTATTTTTTAGTATGCCATAAAAGTGTGCTATATGTCATAGGTTCATTGAGTGAGGTGTAAATGATATACATTAAATTTTGGATACTATATTTGCTAATTAATGGTTGAAGGTTGTGGGTAAATGATATACATTAGATTTTCGAAACTATATTTGTTAATTAGTGGTTGAGCACCATAGGAAGATGTTTTCAGAATATGATTTTTCTATTTTCCCAATCTTTCATCATACCACAGCTCCACCAAATGACAAATACATTAATAATCTTTTAAGATGATGTATTTTCTTATAATCTCTTTGAAGATTTATTAATTTTGGGAGTTCAAGTAGCTCAATTAAGAGCCTTAACCCTATCCCAAAAGTTAGCAACTCTAACCTTAGGTCACTATCTATTTTATCTGATTGATTAAGCATTCTATCTCCCACTGTGTTTATATTCCTCCAAAGGTCTTTGTACTTCTTTCATGAAAGACAAATGAGATCCTTAAACTTAGAATATTCCAATTATTTGTTTTCTATTTGAAAATTCTTGTTCTATGTTTTGTTCTTAATGGCTAGGTCATTTTAGGGCACAAAGAAGTATTACCATACCCCTGTCATTTCGAGTCACTGCTACTCCACCAATTGCCTCCTACTCGACCGATTTCTTCACCAGTTTCCTAGATTTGTTACTCCACCAATTGCCTGCTACTCCACTAGTTTCTCCACGAGTTTCCTTAACACAATATTTTTTAACATAATAAATCTATCTAGAAAAATATATAAAAAATACTATAAATATAAAGAGTTTTTCACATAACAGTAGTATTTTGTTTATCTTAATTAAATAAGATGTGCTATAAATTACTTTATTTAAAAGGCCTATACTAAAATATTGCTTTTTTTATTTTATTTTACTAACAATTGCAGTAGCATTAAATTGTTACTCTTTCATGATGATAGTGAATGTGTCACAAGATGAGAGTAGCATTAAATTGTTACTCTTCCATGATGATAGTGAAAGAATCATGAGATGTTTCTAAAGGGTGTAAGCAGAATTTTAGGTTAATTAAAAAGGGGTCCCAAGAATTGCATCATTGAGGTGAGAACAGTATCCACACTATCAGGTTCTCTCTTTTTGATTATTTAGTGTAGTTGCCAAAGAATTCACTATAAAGATAACAAAGATCTCTATCCTTAGAAATTATTGACCAGGAACCCTGATTTGGTATTTTGGTTAAACATCCATATGTATTTGCACTTGCAACACTTGGGTTTGAAGTATTTGTGTACTTAAGTGGTTGGAATTTATTCACACCCTATTTGTATAAGTGAGTTTTATTTGGGATTCAAGATTTTACGCAATTGATATAGCTCTCTTGGGTTTCATTCAGACCCATTTACATTGTTCCCCCAATTCAAACTCTAGTAAATATTTGTATCATTCTCTTTTTTATCAGTCTATGGACTAGATAGTAGTGACCAGCATCAAATTATTTTGGATAAATTATAATAACATCAAGTTGAAGCCAAAATATGAATCTTTTGAACTCAAAGATTTTGAAAATCTAAAATTACCATACTCTACTACAAGTATGGTAAATTTGAATAATGAAGATGAACACATTTGGTTTTTGAATCCCAGAAATGACTTTGAGCCTTTACTAGGATACCAAAGCTCTTTTAATTGATGATGTCAACAACCCAAAAACAATGGAAATTCAAATGCTTGTCCAAATAAAAATATTCATGAGTTCACTTTTAACTAATAAAGTTTTAACATGGAACATTATTCAAAAAATATACTAATTAATAAGCTCATGCTCCTTTGTTGTAATTTTCTTTTCAAATCACTCCATGTAAAAATAAAGGTATCTTCAAAATTGTTGAATGAATTTAAAGATAAACACTTTTTTGAAATTTTGATGAGATTTGTAAAAGTGGATTTTAATACTTTCTCAACCTCTACCTTTCCTTGAAAACAATTTATATTACTTTAAATTGCTTGTTAATATTTTGAAATATTATAAATATATGTTACAAGTTGGTTTTACTTAATTTCATACCTTGTAATGTTTTTGCTTCTTTACTGATAACAACATTGAATCTCCTAATACAATAAGTTTTCCATTTAAACCAATGAACATGATGGTCAAGGTGGGCTAGACTTCAACTTTGATGGGATATGCATTACCTAAAATGTACATTCCACAAAAAAAAAAGAAGTTATAAACACTATTTGTATATAAAAATATATCTCAATGTGTTTTGTAGCCTCATTGATGAGGCACTCATTAGCTAGAATCTACATTTCAAAAACCATAAGTCAAAACTAGAAAAAATAATTATATGCTAAAATGTAAATTTATTTAATGTGTTTTATAGTCTCTCATTTATATAGATATTTACCTTAATTACTATATTAGTATAAACATATATAAGAGAATTGACAAAAATATCCAAGATTTTCCTTATGTTTTAAACATTAAACTCATCCATTATCTCTAGAGTCAAAATTTAACATAAATTTATTTGTATAAATACAACAAAAATCAGGATGGATCTCCATATAATATATATGACTTAACCACTTGTTCTTTATTAAAAACTCTTACACTTTTAAACAATTCAATGGAATCTAAGAAAGTTTGGTGCTTGTAGTATTTCACTAGAT
This sequence comes from Pinus taeda, assembly GCA_000404065.3. Lineage (NCBI taxonomy): Eukaryota > Viridiplantae > Streptophyta > Pinopsida > Pinales > Pinaceae > Pinus > Pinus taeda. The sequence goes on from APFE030764645.1 coordinate 11,738, forward strand.
ATAATACTACTACTTTGAATGGGGCCAACACGAATCCACTATCACCGTAAATTTTACAATTAGTATATCTACTATGATTTCTTATAGGAAGATATTTCTATTCAACTAATATCACTACTTTTTGAGAGAGATCAACATGAATCAAATGTAGATAAATTCCCCTCAAGTAATTCCACTATTGGATAGAGATGGACATGAATCAAATGTCAACATATTTCAATATAAATATGCACTTTATAGGCAAAATTAATGGCTTTGATTTACAAGAAACTATATGTTCATATGGACCGATTTAAATAAATTTCATTATTGGAGAGAGATCAACATGGATCAAATGTCAACAAATTACCCAAAGGAACAGTAGTTGTTGAATATTTGCAAATATTTGGAAAAATAGAATTGTTAAATTCAAATTTTAATATAAATATATAATTTATAGGCACAATTTGTGGCTTTGATTTACAAGAAATTATATGTGCATATGGACTCATTTAAATAATAAATATCTATATTTTTATATTAAATTACAACACCTTAACTAACCCTGGAACAAAGAAAGATTGCCCTCAAAACTTGTAGTGTACCTAGGGGGGATAATATCGGGTACAAAGGGAGGTACCCAAGGGAATAATGTAATAATGGAATGGGCCATAGTAATAAATAAGGTAGTTAACCCATATTGTGTAAGGGACTAGAAGTAGTTAGTAATAATGTAATGGGCTCATGGTATTAGATAGATGGTATTGAGGGAACCATAATAATGACCCGTGGTATTGTATGTATGAGGCCTATATAGAGGCTAGAGACTCCACTGTACAACTCTCTTCAAAATTATAAACAGAAGGTTGGAGAAGGCTTTCTAATGAGAATTCTTGGATCCTAAAACTCAAAGTATTGTCAGTTGGAGGCAATGACAAAACATTACAATCTTGAAAATATAAAACATTTGATTCAGATGTTCACTGATTAGAAGTCTTATCGGCTAGAAAATGCTCATGAGAGTCTTTTGATTCATTAGTTATACTATCAAATAATGCCAACATTAATAAATACATCTGTATTTTATTTTTTGTTGAATGGATAAGAGAACCTGGATTTGTGAGACAATAGAAAAGCTTAAAACTAAATTAGTGAACGCATGGCTCTACAAGTCATAGGGTAGGGCAGTATAAGTCTACATTGTAAGTATATCAACACATTACTGTACAAGTTGGTCTAGCCACTTGGGCGATATTTGACTATGAATTCATGAGAAGATAATTAAGGCTCATAACCAAATATGACAAAACACATGAATTGAATAGACCACAAACTGATGAATCAAATGAGTTGACTACTGCAATATGAGTTGAGTTCACATGCACTGTACATTATTCAATAGACCACAAATTGAGATAGCAAAGTAAACTCCTGAGTGAAAGATAATCTTGTCTCTATGTGGTATACATATTTAAAGGCATTGACAATATTGACTTGTTGGGTTGTTGGCTTTTCTCTGCTCCACATTTTCTAGCTGATGTGTCCACAGAAATTGAATTTCTGAGGGTTGTTAGGCTCAAAGACTTCAGTAAAGAAAATGATGGCAAGGAATGTTAACACGATGATAACTTAACTAAAGAAAATAACAGCAAGGAAAATCAAAAGGATTGTTCTAATAGCTTGCCACCTTGAGTGAGTCATTATTAAAGTTCCCCACGAGCTTGACCTTGTAGGAATTACACTTGTAACACAACAACTTCTCCTCATTCTTCAATGCTATATGGTCATGGTCCAATGTGTCTACAGTATTTCTCTTTCTGTACTCGAATCCATATAAGCTGGGTGGCTTGCAACACTAGACTCCAAACAAACCAATATTCCCTTGATTTTGGGATAATAAGCATAAGCCGTGGAACCTCACTTTAGATTACAAAAAACCTACATATTTATAACCCATAAATCAGCAAAGAGAACACTTGTCAAAATATTTTATATAGAAAAATCTATACTAACACATGAAAAAAAGTTGAAAATAAAATTTTGAACCATAGACCTGTTGCAGTACCTGTGGTTGTTGTCGCTATCAACTAGTTGAAGTAACTATGGTTTTTGCTGTTTTCAAAGTGATCTCTCTAAGGGTTTTAACATTAACAGCAAATGTAAGGAGAGGTGCCACTAGGGACGGGATAATATCCATGAGCAGAAATCATTGTTGGAATTCTCTCCTCAAATAAAACATATAGACACAAAGGAGGGGAAACCATTTGAAAACCCCCAATTTAAGTAAATAGGTTCCTATCAAAAATCCTTTTCTCTATACAAAAAAAGGGTTTGGCCCTTAGCCATTCCTTTCCTTAACTAATAATTTTGAAAACCCATATTATAATAATCAAATCACAACCCTGAATAATTGAACCAAATACTCTTGCTCAAGAAGGGAGTAGACCATAGGGGAGGAAAATAACCTAGATAAAAGAAGAATCAACCAGCAATAAAGATTGTTTTGGTTGAATGCTGACCTTGAAGGGTTGAAACTTTTGAAAGACCGGTCTCTAGCCGCGCTTTGGAAACGAACTATACACCTGTAAAAAGATGGATAACCAACCCAAATGAGGGCTCTTAATTTAAACGTTAAGGAGACAAGATAAAGAAAGGAAATGAGAAGCAGGGTTTAGGACATTGTTGCCTTAGAGATGTGGAAAAAAGGATGAGAGGGGGTTTTCCTTTGCCCTCATAAAAAAAATAAATGTTTTATACTGTGATAAGACTAGATGGGGGCAGAAGGTGGTGGGATCCAATGACGATAAACAAAAATTATGAGGCTCCATGAGTATAAATCACTGGTGGAATTCCTCCTCAAACATGACATATAGACATAAAGGAGGGGAAACCATTTGAAAAACCCCAGTTTCAGTAAAGAGGTTATTATTGAGAATCTTTTTCTCTATACACAAAAGGTTTGGCCCTAGGCCATTCCTTTTCTTAACTAATAAATTTGAATACCCACGGTCATTCCTTTCCTTAACTAATAAATCTAAAAACCCATATTATAAGAACCCAATCAGAACCCTAAATAATTCAACCAAATACCCTTGCCCAAGAAGGGAGTGGGAAATAGGGGTAGAAAAGAACATGGAAAAAAGAATCAACAAGCAATAAGCACTCTTTTGGTTAAATGTCGATGCCCAAAAACAGGTTTGAAGCGGTACCCTGCAAACCAGCTATACGCGCCTGTAAGAGGATGGATAACCAACCCAAATGAGGGTTTTTAATTTAAATTTTAAGGAGACAATATAAAGAACGTAAAATCAATGGCTTTAATTACTGGTAATCTTATCAAAAAAAGGAATAATAATACATGTATTGTGCCTTCCCCTGAAGCCGACATTGCCTTAGAGATTTGAAAAAAGAAGAAGAGAGTTTCCTTAGCCTTCATCCAAAAAAAAGCATTGTATATTGTGATAAGAAAAGACAAGGGTGGAATACCTCAAGAATGTAAGCATAGAGTATAGACAATGTAGTTAGAAAGTGTAGAGTATAACTAGCGTAGTTAGAAAGCAAGGTCTTCCCATAACATAACTGAATGACTAATTTGACAGTTCAGATAAGTAGTGATCCAAGGGTGGAGAATATCTTAATCGTCTAACATCAAATCAAACGAATGGAGCATAGCAAGAGAGGTAAGATGAGAGGGGAATTTTTCCCAGAAGGAACGCCTTACGGTGTAAAAATAATCACATATATGTTTGCGAATTTTCCTTATATGATGGGGATCTAGACGATTTGTTATAAACGTAGTTGGTTCTTAACCATACCCATAGAACATAACATAGATAAAATATACATAAGATCATTAGGGATTATACGATCGAAATTCCTTGGTGGATGTTCTAGACAAGACTTTTCTAGATAGGAATCATTGAATGAACAAATAAATCACAAAGACTATTGGTGATTATGATTCTCTCCCAACACCATTGTTGGGCGTCCCACTGTAACTAGAGTAGTAGTTCCTAACGATGGCCATGTCACTACAATTACAACTTCTACATGTTTGTCAATCCTTTCAATGTCTACCTGAAAACCATCCTTACCATGGATTTCAAAAGCTATTTCTTAGAAAGAAATATTTGGAAAATCTCTATTTAAGTCTAGTGTTATTAAAACAATTTCAACGAGTTTGGATGTTCAAAAACACTACAAAGAGCTGAACATGAGGAGTACTAGATGTTCAGTCCCAACGACATAGCTTTCAACAAGTACAATATTGTGTATATATCGAATCGATGTATGTTCTAGATTTGTATATCAATCAATTGTATCATTCCCTGCAGGAGAGAATGGTGAATTACATATAAACTATGGTTTCTTGTTGTAAAACATCTTATTTTATGGTTTAATGGTTGGATTTAAAACGTTTTCGTGAATGAAATGTAGATAAGTGGTATATCCGCACATGTATTGCTTTGTTTGAAAAGTTGTCTCCTAATTTTTATTTACTATCTCTTCCTTCTAGAAATGGTATATCAACCAGCTCGGAGTTGAAGTATTTCAAAATTTTACAAACCTTGAAGTTATTGGAGGAAAGGATTTATGTATCAAATCATCATTAAGATATTTAGATATTGTCATCATTGTGTATTCAATTTTATTAACTTACATCATCATTGGGTAATCAATTTCATAATGTATACATTCAATTTTATAACTTATATCATCATCTTGTTCTTATATATCTAAATTGATCTTATTCTCACTGATATTCACTACCAAATATATATAATTAATAGTTTGAATAAAATGCAGATATATGGTACACTGCCACCTATTATTCATGTATACCCACATGCTGACTTGATCTCTTCATGAGTGGATACTCACTTTTGAAGACATAAAATTTATATTGTGAATGAAATTTAGATAAATGAGATATATCTACACTACCACCTATTACTCGTGTATACCCATATGCTAACTTGATCTCTCCCTGAGTGGATAATCACTTTTGAAGATATAAAATTGATATTGTGAATGAAATTTAGATAAATGAGATATATCTACATCTGATTATTGTGTTATGGCCACATGCTAAATTGAATTTTTTCTGTTTAATTTTTATTTTTCTAAGTGAATACTCACTTTCAAATTTGTAAATGCAATACTCACCCTACTCTCTTTCTTACCCACTGCATGCCTGAAACGAGTCAAAACCCTTCATTGCACTGGCTCAACAAGGTAGGTGTAACCAACCCTTCTAAGATGACTTAGCTTCAAGCTAGCTGAGCATAATGAGAAGCTCTTTGTTGGTAAGTAAGACCTCTATGCCTAGGCATAGAGAAGGAAAAGCCCTAAAAGGTCTTATATGAGCTAGTTCCTTTTCAGGTGAGGTCATGAGTTACCTACCTCCCTGCAGCTCTACTTAGGTAAGGTCCATAAATGCTTTACCATGTTATCTATCTCTCATGCGATCATTCATTCACTAACTTAGGTAAGGTTATAACAATTTTTTAAAAACTAGAAGAGGTGACTAGACCGGCCCACCTAATGAACCAGGTTTCGAACCAGGACTCATCGGGTCTAAATGAACTGGTTTAAAAAAATACATTAAATAATTAGTTTTTAATGAAACGAAGTTATTTTTAAGATTTAAAACCATGATTCCAAGCTAATAGAAACAAAATATGAAAGGTTTGCTCATTTATATACCATGTAAAGGTGAATATATCAAAATGGCATCGAGTGCAATATATATCCACAATAAAATACATAATCAATGAGGCTCTAAATGGCCTCTAGAGTCTGAAAACAATGCTTTAAGATATGGGGTCACTGAACTACTACAATTCTACATATGAGTTATCAACAACATGATCACTCCTCATCATGATCAAACTCATCACCACTACTAGACAAGAGATCGTCAACATGAGATACATAAGCAATATGCCTCCATGTTTGAGGACTCCTAAAAATCCTCTACAACTTTAGTAGTAGTAGCAAAAATAGACATCAAAACTAAAAATCACTTATCAACATGGTCACTCATGAAACTCATCATTGATTCAACACTACTAGAAATACATAAACATCATCAACAAGAGATACATGAGCATCATCTAGCTCAAAGTCTTCTGACTTGGATTGCTCAACCTTATAACATGATAGAAATTGAAAAGGTTTAACATGCCTAACCAATGATTTTTGTCTGAGTGAAGGGTTCATCTCCTCAACCTTATAATGTGGTAGAACAAGATTAGCATGCCTAACCAGTTGTTTTCCTTTGAGTAAGGGTGAATTCTTATTAAGGCCATGGTAGAGGAGTTCAACAACGAGTACCACCAACATCGACAAAGTTCAACAATCAATGCCACCATGATCAAGGTTCTTAAAGGGCTTCATGCTCTTGATCAAATGCTAATCTCATACCCTCATGCATGATAGAATCAAATGGAAACATTGCAGACCCCAAAAGCATGAAATCCTGAAAACCATTAAGTCTGATGAATTTTGAGTGAAATCTCAAATTCTAGCTTCTCCATATGAAATCCAATGAGGTCAAAACCACTCTCAAACATCTTGAGTTATTTCATGGTAATGTTAAAAACATATGTAAAAGGATGAAAATGAAATTTAAAGGAAATGTCACTTTCAATTTAAGAATTTAACATTACCATTAATTGCCAACATTGTTAGGGTTGAGATGTGTCACAAAAATGAGAGGGTAGTCATGTTTTTCTTGGAGGGACAATTTTCAGAGGAAAACAACCCCAAATTTCTCTCAAAATAGCTTCAGAACTCACAAAAATGCATTTTGTGGGGTTGATAGTTTCCTTGGTAATAAATCGGCTAGTTTAGGATAAAATCGGCTCGTTTGTCCACTTTTTTGGTGAAATGGAGGGTCAAACCAGCTTTTTTGCTGGTTTGACCAGTTGCCAGTTCAGACCGGCTGGTTTTTAAAACACTGGGTTATACCAAGCAATCCTTGTAACTAAGTAAGTGTCATTTCCAATTTTCCATTATAACGTTTGATGAAAATTAAGGATTCCTTTATTTGAATATTTTATTTTGGAGTGTAAATTTGTTCTTTACTCTGTGGATTCTCACTATTGGTGTTGTATAACCATGTTTTGTTTAGTGAAATCCACTGTAATTATGAATGAAATATTGTATTATGACATTCCAGCCAACAATTATACAAACTGCACCAGCATTGACTTCACTCAAATCAAAAGCTTAAAATAGCATTGATATACCACTGCTTGATCGTGGTCTTGACATGAAACTCCATAGTTCTCAACTACATTTTCTGAGATGATACGCATGGGAAAAAGGAAATCTTGTAATTTTCTAAAAACTTCAACCTTCTGCAAGGGGAAACAAAATCCATCACTTCCTTTCACACAAATATCTAATGAATTTCTTATATATTTATCTAGTATTACTATATATATATAGTATATATATTATATATATATATATTACTATATATATATATATATATATATATATATAATATATATATATATTATATATAATATATATATAGATATAGATATAAATATTAGATATTCCATAGTATTGACAGTCATTAAAAAAACCTTCCCAATCCATAGGATTGACAGTCATTGACTCCAGTCCTGCACCGATGCCTAAAGTAGACTAATTGAAATCAAACACTTATCTAAATTCAAACCTGCTATGGCAATCCAATGGTAGTAAACAGATATTGACATACCAATGTCATAAAACCCAACTTTAATTTCCGTTGCAACATCTGCATATGCTTATAGGGCGAATGTTGCATATGTTTGTAGGCCTAAAGAGTATTGCCTATTTATAGTCTTGACAGGTATAGTCTCTGGAGAGATGACATGGTAAGAAGCATGCAGTTGTCACAAAAAATTAAGTATCCAACAAGAAAATAATTCATTTGACACATGAAAAGGTAGGATATACACTTGGGAATCAATCCTAAAAGGCATCCATTCTGCACTCATTCGCACTTTGAGAGCAAGGTGCAAGAACAATACCCACTATAGATCAAGATGAGATGATGCCCGTGTGTGGCTATGAATGATCATCTAAAATATTACCTTTAGATCAACCTTCTAAATCTACTATGGAACTGAGTTCCAAACTGAATTTCATTGTGTGCATATCCATACCAACTGCTCATCCTAGGTTGTAGGTAGATGATATACATTAATTTTTTGATACTGTATTTAATAATTAATGGTTGAAAACCACACTAGGATTTTTTGTAAATATGATTGTTTTATTTTTCCAAATTTTCATCTCACCTCCACCTATCAACAAATAATTAATAATCCTTTAAGATGATGTATTTTCTTATAATCTCTTTGAATAATTATCAATTTTTGCAGTTCGAGTAGCTCAATTTAGAGCCTTAGCCCTATCCCAAAAGGTAACAACACTAACCTTAGATAGCCCACTGCCTATTTTAAGTGTTTGATTAAACATTCTATATCCAACAATGTTTAATTCCTCCTTCTTTGTACTTCTTTCATGAAAGACAAATTAGATCCTTGCATTCTTCTATTAAACCCAAAAGATTCTATTTTTTTTTTTATTTGAAAAATATTGTTCCCTATTTTTTATTAATGGCCAAGTCATTTTAGGGAACAAGTAAAGACTACCATATCCCTGTCATCTTCAGTCACTGCTACTCCACCAGTTGCCTAATACTCCACGAGTGTTGTCTTTATTTCATGATTATAGATCCATAATGATTTATTCAATGCACATGTCGAGAACACAATATTTCTCAACATAATAAATCTGTCTATAAAAATATGTATAAAAATTACTATAAATAGAAAGAGTTTTATACATAATAGTAGTATTTTGTTTATCCTAGTTACAATAAGATGTATTTTAAGTTACTTTACATAAGAGGCCTATAATAAAATATTGCTTGTTTTATTTTATTTTGAAATAATCACATATATTTTTTTCACAATTTCCTTATATGATGGGGATCAAAACAATTTGTTATTAATGCCATTGGTTCTTAACCCTCCTCAAAAAACACAAATATGATCGTTAGGGATTATACTATCAAAATTTCTTGGTGCAAGTTACGGATAAGACTTTTGTTGACAAGAATCATTAAAATGAACAATTAAATCACAAAGCCTATTGGTAATTTTGATTCTCTCCCAACAACATTGTTGGGCATCCCGATGCAACAAGAGCAACAATACCTAGCGATGGACATGTCACTAAAATTACAGCTTCTACATGGTTGTCAATCCTTTCAATCTATACTTGAAAACCATCCCCAGCATGGATTTCAAAGCCATGTTATTAAAATTTCTTCGAAGAGTTTGGATGCTAGGTGTTGACCACTCCATGTCAACTACCCTATAGGAGTGCACATTTTTACAAAGTAATTTCATCATGTTTGAGGAGTCAAATATAGAAGATTCATGAGTCTATCAGAGTTATAAACCCATTCTACAATGTTTGTAATGTAAATGATTCTAGTAAGACCATATAAATATGTAACAACCTAAGCCTATTGTTTTGGGAATGATTTTCATCTTAGGAGGTTTTTTGTTTAACTGATTCATCTATGTTTCTAAAGACAGATGATCGGAAGAGTTTTTTCCTGTAGCCTCACCCCAAAACTGAGGTGGAATTTATAGTCAAAGTCTTAGTTGAGTTCTAGTGTTCTAGTTGACTCTTTTGTAAAAGTGATTTCAGAATAATTTAATCTAATTGGCTAAATTATTTTCTTACAAGTCACTTGGTCTACTAGATCATATTGGTAGCAAAATTGGGTAAATTATTAAGGGTCTATGTCTAAAGGTATTTTCCCCTTTCAAGGGTTGAGTTAATTATAATATCTTGATGTAAAAATATTTTGGTGCATGGTCCCTCATATATAGACACCACGGCCTAAATATTTAAGGGTGGAAAAAATTGTTAATACTCTTTAGTATCAATTAACTAATTTTCTGGCGAGCATAAATTATAATCCTAAGCCGGAAAATGAATTAATTTTTATTTTTGGTTTTCCAACAAAAATGTGGTTAAATAACTACCCAAAATTTGGTAAGAAATTAAAAATGAGATAAATATAAACTATTTCCAAGTGAAAAATATTAAAAAGACGAATGTGCACTTTTCAAGCATGGAATCTCCACAAATCAAGCAAGAAAAATTTCAAGAGAATATTTTTGGCCTAGAAAAAAGGAATTAATGTAAGTCGAATTTATGGTCCAAGTTGGTTAAGATTATGGGGGTTTTTTGAGGAGAAAATGTCAGAAAAATATTCTTTGGGCCAAGAAAAAAGTCATCATCAAGGAATTTTATTTTTTTCTCAAGCAATCAAAGGTGGACATCATCTTTTGATGGATCAAGCATTTAATGGTGCACCATCATGGAACTAGTAGTTATTCACTTGGAAGCCTCTAGAGCTCTCATTTTTTCTATATAAGGAAGTATATGCTCCTCATTGTATCATCTCTTGATGTTTTCCTCTCACATTTTAGTCTTGAAGCTCTCTCTATTTTGAATAATAATACACAAGGCTTTGGGTTGTGGCTCTTCTCTTACGGATATGATAATGAATTCTTGAGCTTAATTTTCTAATGGTGACTTTATTTGTTACTTCATTTTCTTACATAGAATTACTAGTGTATTGCTATCTTACACTAGTAGTTAGATATGAAAAATATTTTAGGAGTGGAAGTAGTTACTGCACTTTTGTTTAATTTACTAGAATTTTCTTCCATTATATTTTTCATGTCCCATTTGAAGCTAACAAACTATTTCTGAGGTGTGTATAAAATATTCAGTTGAAACAAATCTCAAGTGTAAGGGGATGCTTTTGCTTAAGTGAACTAACTCTCCAGTGATTAATAAAGAGAGTCCATTATGTTTTACTCAAAGGATTTATTTATCAAATTTGTTGCAGGGTTTTCGATTTTGGCTACATGAAAGTTTTATTTATATAAATTTCTTTAAATCATTGTGCCTAATAGAAAATATTTGCTATCTAGAACTAGCTATGTTGTAAAGATTTGTGATTGATACTTGAATTACTTTGTTTTAAATTTTTGTAAATACAAAATTTTATCTTAATCTTTGCAAATATTTCAAACATTGTAATAAGTTTATTTAATCTTTATGCTTATAAATTTTTCTTGTATATATTCTTGGTCTTCTTCATAAGACAGTGTAGGTTCCTTTTTTTTAATTTCTTTTGTTTGCAGGTGACATCCTTTGAAGATTTGGAGGGAGGCTAATAAAAAAAGGAAAAAGAAATAAAAATAAATGAGGGTTTCATTAAAAAAAATAATAAATATTTTCTGAGTGCTTCCTCTCCATTGTTTCATTTTAGGCTTAGGTATATGTATTTATATATTTAAAAGAAGAAGAGGGAAAGTTTTTCTAGGCTCTAAAACCCTTTGATTTTTTGCATACCTCTGTTTTAAAGCGTTTCATAATTCTTTCATGAGGGTTTTCTAGCATAGTCGTAGATGTTTAATACTCAGATTTAAATCTTCCAGCCATTATTCTACTTTCTAGTGATCACCGAGTAGTTTGAGGAGGATTTATCATTATTTTTGCCATTGAAATTCCTGTGAGCGGTTAGGTTTTTTCAAGTTAATTCTGGGTGCAAGGATCTCTTGGAGTTGTTTGAGTAGGGTTTTAGGCATTATTTTTCCAGCAAAATTTTTGTGAAGTGCTGGGACTTTTGTGTATTTCGTTGTGTATCTAATAGTTGTCTTTTGCAGCGAGAAAAGAAGAGGTTCTAAAGAAGTTCTAGACACTATTTTAGAACTATTTTTTTGGGGTTGAAGCCTTTTTTTTTTGAGGTTCTAAAGTTCTAGCATCTAATAGAACCATTTGAAACCTCTATCGCTTGATGGAAGAGAAGAAAAGTTTGAGACTCTAGATTTGGTGCAAAGATCACTGTTAATATTATTCAGAAAATTTTTGCCCAGACATTTTGAAGGAGATTAACTTTTGGGACCTGATAAAATTTTCCTTTCATTTAATAAAATCTAATCTAAAAAAATTTTGGGGTCATTTTAGAGCAAATTTGAAAGTCTTTTGCTCCTTAAACTTAATTTCAAGGCTTAGGGCCTTGAGCTCTGGTCGATTTCCTCAAATATCAAATAAATAAATAAAGGGGTTTAAACCATTTTTCTAGGTTTTCTTTATTAAAATTTTTACAAAGGCCGTGTGCTTGAAGGATTATCCTATCATTAGACAAGGGTTGCAAACCATTTTGTGGCTGAACGATTTTCATTTTCTTGAGGGCTGCAGACTTTTCTTGGATTATTTCGCTAACGTTTTCTTCTTTTGCCATAAACTTCATATCAACTAACCCTTGTATTTTTGCAGAGATCTAACATTTGTTTGGCAGGGGTCTCATTTAATTTTGGCAAAGAGAAATCTTTGAAATTTGCTATGTTCATTCCATTTTCCTAAAAAAAAAAATCTGAACCTGAACCTAAAATTTTCCCCGCAAAAAATTTAATAAAATTTAATTTTTTTTTGGGCTCATTGTAAAAATTGTGATCTTTATCGAGTGACTATTTTGAAATATGTTCTTGATTGCTGATTTAATTTAGTTTGGGGGACTTTAAGTAGCTGAAATTAATTGTACTATTCTTCATATTCTATCCAAGGGATCCCTTGAAATAGATAGATTGAATTTTTGAGAGAATTCAATCGTTTTGAAGGCAAAAGTTTCTGATATTGGAAACTGATTTTCATTAGCAAATTTTTAGAGGTGAAATTTTCACTAAGCTTCAAGCCATTGTTGCACAAAGTCAATATCCATTTTCTGAGCTTGAATTTCAGATTTTCAGAGGTTATTATCTTCTAAAAATTGAGCAAGTTTAATTCGTCAATTCATTTTCTATTTGTAAACAATGAGTTAGAGGTTCTTAAAGTACTTCTTTTGAAGTGTTTTTGGGTGGATCAACATTATTTCTTGCACCAATAGTTATCAAGCAACCTCGAAAAAAATTTGAAACTTGCCACTTGCTCACTATTTCTTAAAAGGCTAACATTTGTTTGGCAAAGGAATATACATTACTATTGGCCAGCTTTTTTGTAGCAAAGAAAGTATTTGGTTTGGGACTACTTCATTGAAAGGATCAAATCCTCTTATTTAAGTCAAGAACCTTTCCTTTACAGTCACCTTGTTGCATAGTTAAATGGTTAAGCACTGATCATTGAAGTAATTAAAGCTATCATATGTGGATATAGCTCTCCCTCAAGGATGCTGTTGGTTTTGTAAAGATATTATTTCTATTCTAAACTCCTTGATGTGAAGTGCCATCTAATTTATCAAAGGGCTCCTTTTCCTATGTAATTCCAATTAATAAACGTTTATCTTTCTCTTGGGGAGCTTGGGGAGCTTGGGATCTTCATCCCTTGGCATCATGTTTCTCCTTGTTTAAAAAAGAGATCTTATGCTTGGTTTTGTAACTCACTACTAAGTTGTTCTTGCATCTCATCTCTTTAACATCATAGAGCTAACTTCAATATTTGCATCTAAGTGTTCGAAATATTTATTGAGTGTATTTGAAATGCAATTATAGATGTAAGTGGTATTTTCTTTAATTTACTGTTAGCAATCTCATCTTCCATAATTTAATTTTGTTTACATCATATAAGGTTTCACTTATTCCATTATCTAATCTAAGTGAAGAACATCTTTAACTGATGCTTCTTAAAAGCATTCTAAGTTTTGCTTTAATTCAACATCGTCTTTGTTGTTTCAATGATCATTGTAACCTTGTGCTTTGAAGCATTTAGCTACTTTTTGATTACAAGTTTATTGACATTTTACTTTCCTTGAAGCAACATTTTTATCATTTTAGTCCATTGAAATCTTGCATCAATATTTCATTTTAGAGTTAGATTTTGCATTCCACCAAACTTAGTTTGCATCCACCTATCTTGCTTTGTCTAATCTAGTATATTGTTATTTTGTGAGCACTTAACCTTTACTTGCAATTCTATATTACTGCTATTGTATTGTCATTTAATTTTCTTGTTCATTTTCCATTGATATTGTTACATTTATGTGAGCATCTCTTTGAAAACAAAGTATAGGTTTCTTTTTCTGCTCATCTTTTAATGTTGTGTCATTTCCAATACTAATACTTGACTTGCAACATTATTTATCTTCTAGCTTGAAATATCTTGCAAGTGTTGAATCTCTTCTAAGCGTTGGCACTAGTTTATCATTGTTAATCTATTCATTGTCTTATTTATCTTGTTGGGATTGTCTTGTTAAATATTTACATTTCTCTTTTAGTAATCAAACTTGCTAAATAATTTTAATCAAGTTTCTTAGATAAAGAATTTACTTGCCCTTAGTCTCCTAGACTTGTTGCAACAAGTTTTCCCTTTCTAACTATGCTTAGAGACTCCCCCCTTAGCTTATCTAGGAGAGAGTTTAAATTGAGTGAGTAGGGAATAGGTGACAACCCCTACTCTGAGGGTTGTTCCTTAAAGATTATACCTTGTAGGGTTAAAAGCATTTCCTACACTTAGGTATACATCTTAGGCGACAACACTAGGAAACACTGCAAACTGTTGAAGCTAAGGAGTACCAGATGTTCAGTCTCAATGACATAGCCTTTAATGGGTACAATATTGTGTATATATCAATCCTATGTATGCTCTAGTTGTATATATCAATCAATTTTAGCATGCCTTGTAGGAGAGAATGGTGAATTATATCCTCTTTTATGGTTTAATGGTTGGATTTCTAATGATTTCGTGAACTAAATGTAGATAAGTGGTATATCCTCATATTTTTTTCTTATATATATAAATTGATCTTATTCTTAGTGGATATTCACTACTAAATATATACTATTAAGTTTGAATCAAATGTAGATAAATGGTACACTCCCACCTATTATTGGTGTATACCCGCATGCTAACATGATCTCTTACTTAGTGGATACTCACTTTTGAAGATTTAGAATTGATATCATGAATGGAGTTTAGATAAATGAGATATACCTACATTTAATTATTGTGTTACCACATGCTAAATTGATCTTTTTTTGGCTTAATTTTTATTTTTCTAAATGAATACTTACTTTTGAATCTGTAAATGCAATATTCACCCTACACTCTTTCTTACTCACATGCCTGAAACAACCTTAGTTGTATTGGCTCAACAAGGTAGGTGTAACCAACCCTTCTAAAATGACTTAGCTTCAAGCTAGCTCGGCACAACCAAAAGCTCTTTGTTGGTAAGTAAGACCTATATGGTTTAATGGTTGGATTTATAATGATTTCGTGAATGAAATGTACATCAGTCGTATATCCACATATTTTTTCTTATATATCTAAATTGATCTTATTCTTAGTGGATATTCACTATTTAATATATACAATTAATAATTTGAATCAAATGTAAATAAATGGTACACTCGCACCTATTGTTGGTGTATACCCGCATGCTAACTTGATCTCTTACTTAATGGATACTCACTTTTGAAGATGTAGAATTGATCTCATGAATGGAGTTTAGATAAATGAGATATACCTGCATTTGATTATTGTGTTAGCACATGCTAAATTGATCTTGTTTTTTGGCTTAAAGGGTTGTATAGGCTCAACAAGGTAGGTGTAACGAACCCTTATAAATTGACTTAGCTTCAAGCTAGCTCAGTACAACTAGAAGCTCTTTACTGGTAAGTAAGACCTCTATGCCTAGGCATAGAGAAAGAAAACCCCTGAAAGGTCTTATATGAGCTAGTTCCTTTTCAAGTGAGGTCATCACTTACCTACCTCCATGATGTAGGGTAGGCCTCCTTCACCCTGCAAAACCAGGATCTTTTAATACCGCTCCAACCTCCTACATAGCTTTCATTCAAACTTTCCAAACTCGTCCCATAAACATCGTTAAACTTTCCAAACTCGTCCCATAAACATGCTTAATTATTCCAAACTCGTCCCATAAACATCGTTAATTATCTCCCTTAAATAGGATGTTTACTTCTGCGAATTTTAAAATCCCAATCGTAATAGAAATATGTGCGCACAGGCAAACACTATACCACCAAATACCACCCTGTTCGTATTCCAATATATATATATTGATACGCTGGCTCTCCATACCTGCACATGGTTTTTTTTTCTTTTAATTAATTAACAAGTCATGCAGCTCTAGTTAATTTGAAAGCCACCACTGCTCATTACCCGAGTTTCATAATCAAGTTCTGCATCATAAATAAACCTCCCTTTCATGACATCGCCTTTTCTTCAACTGTGGATGCGCGCTTCCCTAACGCTGAAGAGTGTTCGATGCTGCCACATACCTTTTCCCACAGGTTTTCTCTCCACTCAGTTTTCTCTCACCCAGCTCCGCGTAACTGTATCTATATCAGACATTCTGCGCTCTTCATAACCCAATCATCATCAATATCGAGAATGTGCGCTTAACTGTTGGTTGAATGGCGCTCTGCCATTGGATCCCTCTCCGCGCGGTTTGAATTCAATACACAATGAAACAAAGATAACCCCCGTCGGTTTATAATCCCACACACAGGTTTATGCCGACGGTTCAATGAATCCACGTTATGATCAATGTAAATCCACCATTAGATCTCTGCTGCCCATACAAAAATAAATTTACTGGGCGCATTCAAACATCAGGAGGAGAATTAAGAAGGCGACCAAGCCTCCAACACACAGTGAATTAAATTCTAAAGTACATGCAAATTAACACGGAAGCGATCATTCATGAAACTCTCAGAGGAAAATTTGATGATAATACTTATAACTCTTCCCTCTCTTTGATGAGGTTAGAGCTTGATGCCACTTTTATTTATAATAATAATGGATACATAGATCAGGCTTTATCTCCTAGAAAAAGCATGATTTTTCCATTTTTACACAATGATATAAAGCTGGAAGCTTTATTCCCTATCCTGGAAAAACATAGAAATTCTATCCTCATTCTTTTTCTAACTATTCACTCATATTCTTTTTCTAAATAAAAGAATATTTACAACAAAATATCTAAAATTATCACACCCCTTCTTTATTCTATATTTACAAATGAAAACGGGCTTGATGCTCCTGCATCATACACCCAACCTTAAAATTAATCATGATCCCCTGATCATGTGTTCGGATATGTATATGCCTGGATCCCATATCTTGTTGTGCAAGTCACCATGTGCCACTGGTCGCTGTCTTCCTCCACGTTTCCACACTTTATGCTGCATTGCTCCACTCGCTACACTCTTGCAATCTTCTGGTGTCTTCCTTTCGCTGCTTCTCCTTTGTTTTACTGCTGCTGGTTTCTTCGAGGATACTTTCATCATTATCTGCCTCATCAGTTCAATTTCTCTGTCTAACAATTTTTCTCCAGCATCTTCAATAAAACCTGCACTCACAAAACAATTGTTAGAATAAAAAACATAAGGCATCAGTGCCTTACTTCCCTCTGCGAGCATTTCAGTATACTGATCCCAATCATTCTTGAGATTATCACTCAATCTATCCTCAGCGTCGTCCTTTCCGAGAATGCATCTGTATTCTGGTTCATAAACCTCTTTATCTTCATTCATCTCTGCCTTTATATTCTAAATTCTTATCCTCTCGACTTCTAGTCTCTTCTCGAGAACATTTAATTCCTGCCATAAATCTGTCATCTCCTTTGAAAAGATTTCTATACAATCTTCAATACTTTCACAATCCCAGCTTTCTGTTGTTACCATCTCATCACCTGCATATAAACTCTCAGTTTGCACAAAATGTTCAACAGTATCAACTGTTACCTCCCTTATATGTGCTTTAGACCGATTCACTTCTTCTGCATCTACAAGAACTTCCTCTTGTGCTGTAAAAATTTCATAAGATGGCACATCCTCCTCAACACCTGTAAACATACACAACTCATTAGTGTTAAAACTGCAAGAATTTTTATTCTTGACGGCTTCCTTCAACAGTTTCCTTTCAACCAATCTGCATATGGGATTTTCAAATTTCATCTCTGGCACAAGGATTCTAAGTCCCTTTCTCACCAAGGCAATCAGAATTTGCCTCAACCTTCTCTGTAATTGTCGCCAAATCACTCTCTTTTCCTTCAATGGAAAGATCCATTTTCCTTTTTGCTTTTCCTGCTCCTGCAGCCGTTCTTCCAGTGCCTGTAACTGTGCCTTTATTTCTGCAATCTCTCTTTCTCGAACTCCACCAGTCACCTCATCTCTGTGGCATTTCTCTGAACCTCTTCTCTCTCCTTATGACTTTTAGTAGCCTTCTCCATCGCCATCAGTTCCTCACCTATGCGTTGCATGAAGCCTCTACCACAACAAAATTTTTTGCTGCCATTTACCTCACCAATTCTTCCCTCCGGATCTGGTCTTTTGGTAATCATTGGTCCTCTGCTTGAACCTTTTGAGTATCCTCCACTGCTCCTGTAGGCTTCTCCCATCTGCAACTTTATTCAACCTTTGTTGAATCTTCAGGTTCTGCCACATTCACTTCACTTCTCCTTCTTCCCGCTGAGATTTCTTCACTCTTCCTGTAAATCAATACTTATTAGTCCGAAAAATCATCACATGCAATTAACAAAAAAAACACTTGAACCTTCAAAGGAAACTGTTCCCGCTCTGATACCACTTGATGCAGGGGTAGGCCTCTTTCACCCTGCAAAACTAGGATCTTTTAATACCTCTCCAACCTCCTACATAGCTTTCATTCAAACTTTCCAAACTCATCCCATAAACATCGTTAATTATCTCCATTAAATAGGATGTTTACTTCTGTGAATTTTAAAATCCCAATCGTAATAGAAATATGTGCACACAGGCAAACACTACACCACCAAATACCAAGCTGTCCCTATTCCAATATATATATTGATACGCTCGCTCTCCATACCTGCACATGGTTTTTTTTTCTTTTAATTAATTAACAAGTCATGCGGCTCTAGTTAATTTGAAGGCCACCACTCCTCATTACGAGAGTTTCATAATCAAGTTCTGCATCATAAATAAACCGCCCTTTCATGACATCGCCTTTTCTTCAACTGTGGATGCACGCTTCCCTAACGCTGAAGAGTGTTCGATGCTGCCACATACCTTTTCCCACGGGTTTGATCTCCACTCCGTTTTCTCTCACCCAGCTCCGTGTAACTGTATCTATATCAGACATTCTGCGCTCTTCATAACCCAATCATCATCAATATCGAGAATGTGCGCTTAACTGTTGGTTGAATGGCGCTCTGCCATTGGATCCCTCTCTGCGCGGTTTGAATTCAATACATAATGAAACAAAGATATCCCCCGTCGGTTTATAATCTCACACACAGGTTTATGCCGACGGTTCAATGAATCCACTTTATGATCAATGTAAATCCACCATTAGAGCTCCGTGCCCATACAAAAATAAATTTACTGCGCGCATTCAAACATCAGGAGGAGAATTAAGAAGGCGACCAAGCCTCCAACACACAGTGAATTAAATTCTAAAATACATGCAAATTAACAGGGAAGCGATCATTCATGAAACGGTGAGAGGAAAATTTGATGATAATACTTCTAGCTCTTCCCTCTCTCTCATGAGCTTAGAGCTTGCTGCCACTTTTATTTATAATAATAATGGATACATAGATCAGTCTTTATCTCCTAGAAAAAGTATGATTTTTTCCTTTTTACACAATGATATAAAGCTGGAAGATTTATTCCCTATCTTTATCTGAATTTTGAGTGGAAAAACATAGAAATTCTATCCTCATTCTTTTTCTAACTATTCACTCATATTCTTTTTCTAAATAAAATAATATTTACAACAAAATATCTAAAATTATCACACCCCTTCTTTATTCTATATTTACAAATGAAAACGGGCTTGATGCTCCTGCATCACTCCATGCCTAAGCTATTCTTAGGTAAGGTGCCGAAATGCTTTACTTTCACTAAAGTTGAATCCTCGAAGGGAATGTTATCTGTCCCTCACACTCATTCACTCACTAACTCAGGTAAGGTTATACCAAGAAACCCTTGTAACTAGTTAAATTCCATTTCCAATTTTCCAGTGTAACTCTTGATGAAAATAAAAGATTCTTTTATCTTGTTGTTTTATTTTTAGAGTCTAAATTCTTTCTTTACTCTGTAGATTCTCATTGTTGGTGATGTATAACCATTTTTTTTAGTGGAATCGAGTGTAATTATGAATGAAATATTGTTTTCTGTCGTTCCACCTAGCCATTATATGAACTGCACCAACATTGACTTCACTGAAATCAAAAGCTTAAAATAGAATCCATATACCAATGCTCGATCCTCGTCTTCACCTGAAACTCCATAGTGATCAACCTACCTTTTCTGTGATGATACCCATGGGAAAAAGACAATTTTGTGCTTTTATGAAAAATGAAACCTATTGCAATGGGCATCAAAAGCCATCATTGCCTTTCACACAAATCTTTAATGAAGTACTTATATATATATATATAGGGAATAATAAGCTATATTAAACAGAAAGAAGGGTATGGACAAAAACATCAAATTGAAACTACTGACAAAATTATGTTTACAACATCATTAACTTTTATTGATGCCTACTTTTAAATTGAAAAAACCTTCCCATGCCATAGGATTGACAGTGATTTACTACACTCTTGCACCTACGCTTGAAGTAGACAAATTGAAGTCGGAAAATTATCTAAGTTCAAACCGGCTATGATAATCCAATGGCAAAAAATACATATTGATGTACCAATGTCATTAAAACCTAGCTTTAATTGCAACTGTAACATCTGCAAATTATTTTAGGACTGAAGAGCATTGTGTGTTGAGAGTCCTAACAGGTACAATATCTAGAGAGATGACATAGTAAGCAATGTGCAGTCATTGACAAAAACTCAGGTATCCAACTAGAAAATAATTCATTTGACACATGGAAAGGTAGGATATACACATGGGAATCTAGCATAAAAAGCAACCATCTTGAACTCATTAGCACGTTGAGAGCCAGGTGTAAGAAAAATACCCACTACACTATCACCAACTTCAATTGGATTAAGTCTAGTCTTCTCAATCAATGCTCGCTGGAAACTATTCAGAGATAGATTTGTGCACTCATGCTTCATGGACCATAATTGTTAGGAGGGAATTTTCAAACTGCATAAAAAAATCATCTTCAATTTATCAATGTAACCACTAATCCATACCTTCAAAATAGGAGCAAGCAAATCGTTGGGAAGCGTATTGTTAAATCCTCAGCATTTAGCATTGAAAATAGGGGTATTATAAACTTTGCAAAAGTGACAATCAGATAGTGAAAAACTAGGTATTGATCAGCTAATCAACAAGAATTAAGAAAATTTTGAACTCAATCATCCACATAAAATGAAAAGTGTTGGAATATATTTTCTAAAAAGCCATTGATTAAGCTGGAAAATAATGGAAACTTACGCAACAATGGAAATAGCACATATTGAACCTTGGTCAAAAGAAAATAATGATCAACACTTATATTTTTTCTAGAAGATCCATGTATTAAATCTACTCAACACAATATTGTCTCTCTTCTAATGTAAGAAGATAAAATACATTTTTAATAATATATTTATGGAAAAATAAAATTAAAAACTGCCCAAAAAATAGGTACAATGAATCTAGTTAAGGGGATTCAATTGTTAGGATTCACCTTGACTTGGGAATGATAGTCTATAGCCAGTGGTTTTGGGCCCATTATATTATGCGAGTTATATTTGGATGGAAAGAAACATATAAATAGGCTTATTAGTCTCCATTGTAATATGTTAAGGATTGAGCAAGTGTGGGCTCCCCACCCATTGTAAGGGGCCAACCGTTTACCAACTTGGCCAGGCTTTCATGGAATTCTGTTAATTGGATTTTCCGAGAAGTTGGGGTTTTCCTAAGGTATTTCATGGGATCGTTAGTGTGTGTGTGAATTCTTCTATATTGTGATGATGATTATGTGTATTTACCTTTCATTTTATACATAAAACCAGTTAATTTGAATATGACACAAGCATCCATTAACCTAGATACAATATAACCTCAAGCATTCCAATCCATCAACACATTTTAACATTTAACATTGAATTTGTCATTTGAAAACAATATCAACTATGACAACCATTACACGAAAAGCTATGAAAAATAGTTTTCACCCAAAATTTCCACAAAATGTAGCACTCACAGCCCCTGCCCCAACCCCCCAGCCCCACCGCTGCCCCAAACCCCCACCCAGAATAAATTCAAAAATGAAAAAAAATAAATAAGAAAGTTGATATGTAAGCATATGGAAGATTTGACCATATTTTTTATTTCAAAGAATTCTTAGTAAGTATCCATTTGTATGGATTACCTTAACTTTCCTTCTAGTGTTACAATTCCCCTTACGCATTGACACAACATAAAACCATGTGGGTTGGGGCTACCCAGTCTTCAGGGCAAGTAGAGAGTCGAGTTTTTTCCTTTCACTCCCCTCTTTTCCAGTAATTTTGTGGAATTATTTTGGGCGGTTGCAAACATGGTCGACTAGAATCATAGATAATCCTAAAAGTTAACTCTGACGCTTAATAATTCTCAGAAAACCATAGCCTCAAATTGCACTCAATAACCAAAATATAAACGAAAAGGAGTAGAAAGATCTAGTTACATTTTGAAAAAACAAAACATATTTTATGAAGTTAAGTTCTATTATAGTTTCTAAAGCCTATGTGGAAAAATCCATCAAATTTCAAAGAACAATAATCTTGTAATTAAATTTAAAAACAAAGAAACCTCTTCATATTTTGGTTGAGAATACAATGGGCTACAACCTTAGCTCTTATCCATCATCACTGAAGAGTTTGACCCTAATGTTTGCTACATCCCCCAACACTCTTAGATAGTTGATCTTCCAGTACCATAGTCTAGATTGAAATGGATCTATCTATTATTAATATTCAGGTTGTCATCTATGATGTTGTCCTCAAGTTTTGTGATTTTCCATCTGTGAATTTTGCATCATTATCATATAGGAGTTTCAGTAAAATTTTCCATTTAAACTCGATGTTCTTAAAACCCTTAACTTCATGATGTCAATCCTCTTTCCTCAACTCCATTCGTTGTCAATCCCTTACATTCTCTGACTATTTTATCCAACTTTTATAACCTTAAGTCACCTTAGATAATGTAGTCTCTTCTTGGTGGATGTATCATGGAACTAATGCCACCATGGCCTGGTGAGCTAACAAGTTTGAAGAAATTGTATGTTTAAAATGACTAGAGATGCCATTATTCCCATACATCCACATGTATTGCATGTTCTCTTAATTTCCTCCAACATGGAGTCGTATGAATTCACTTAAATTTTCTTTTGTCCCAAATGATGTCCTTCATTACCTATCAGGTTCCTCATTTTTTGTAACATCTTGTTACATAGGAAAACCTTGAAAACCTTGTTACAAGAATATTTGCAACAAGACACCTAATTTCCTCCAAGATATCCTGAATACTTGTATCTTTGGTATCCCTTTTATGTGATACCTAATTATTGGAGGGTAGAGTCTCTTTCAATATTGAGTGTATCGTTGGCTTATTCAATACTTTAGTTAGTCCTTGAATTAGAGCCTCAAATTCAGCTTTTGTTTGATATGCCAATGGAGAAGAAAAAATGATACTATCTCTGTGATCCATTATTACCCCAATATTCCCAGGACTGCCTGCTTGGACTTTAGTTTCCCCATCAATATTTAATATGAACTGACTCTCAAGAGGTACTTCTCTAGGCAAGGGGTTTAGTTGGGTGGAAAATTGTATGAAGTTGTGGATGTATGTCTATATGTTCTCTCGTTTTGACTATTTTGAATTTTCTTTTCCTTGTTTGACCAACCTTGTTATTTTTCATTGCGTATCTCATTTTTACTTTATATATATTATGTCTGATTTTCACATGATTGGCAATATCTATGACACTGCAAAAGATGATTGAATGGTAAGATAATATTCTTCACATTCTATGGATTATTACTTATCTTTTGATATGCTTGTTCTACCATATGGTGAGAATTTTTTACTTGTCCCTTTGAAGAGGCAAAGTTCTTATTTGCATATGCTAAGTCTCTAAACTTATGGAATTGATAATTTGTGTACTTAAAGAGGAAAATGAAAGTGTATCCATTATGTGTGTACTTATATCAGTATTTGATAGTTCCATGCATTACAAACAAATCTCTAAATAGTTGGTTTCTCTTCAAACAATAAATCTCGTCATTTTTCCTTCTGAGTAGTCCATCATGAACAACTTTGTAAAATAATACTACTTTATGTCAAATGTTTCTTTTGTAGTTTAACTCTTAGTTTCATTGTGAGAAGACATTATTGGCCCCTCACCAAGTTTTCTAGTCACTGTCTTTGACAATATCTTCTCAAAATATATAAAAATTGTTTAGTGACTACATCAAAATCTAGATCATATTAGATTGGTTGCTTGTAGAATATTCATAATTATGTTTCTATTTATACCAAACAAAGTTCTTTGTTCTTCATTCATTTTATCTATTCAATAGATAGCTCAAGCAGAGTAAACGTTTTGAACGTTGAATGGTTAACAAATTTCATTTGGATATATTTGTGTGCATCAACTATTTGCATGTAAATTTACTGATAAAATTGTGATTATTGAAGTAATGAATTTTTGAGATATGCGGATCCATTGTAATTCTAACACTCATTTTAAGGAATATTCGCTGCATGATTTTGATAACTGTTCAACTATATTAACTTGGATTCGATTATGTCCTGCATGAGTTACACTATTTTATTCTTACTATTTTTTCCCTTCAATAAATGAACTTCCTTCAATACACGTTTGGTGATTACGGGCTTCGCTCTGGCCTGTTGTTTAGAAAATAGTTTTTATTTGCATTTTGGCATGGTTGATGATTGTTTAGAATCACGACTGTTGGAAGCTGAGTCTGTGTTGTGGAAGATGAGATAAGTAGTGTTTGGATTGGAGTTAACATGAAGTAAAGAGTTACCAATAACGTTGATATGAAAATAGATCAATTCTATTTTTATATTTTCAGGGTTTCTTCTAGCAATGATTATAAAAATTGGGAACAACTTAAAATCCATCTTTAAAATGCTAATGTTTGCAGTTTTAACCATTGCAAAGGTGTTTGTGATGTGTTTCCATGGGCTCGGCATGGCTACAAAGTACATCAATATTTTAACACCTAGCAATTGCAAGCTTCTCAAATGTTAATTTTTATCTTTATATTCTATACTCATTGCATGTTCTAGCATGTTGGATTTCAAGCCTCTGTGGAAGTTTTTTGTGGCTTCATGTTCTGGATCGTCCACAGTTTCAACTTCATTATGCCGACAGGGGGTCGATCATCACGACAAATCATAAAGATAGGGATGAATGAAAGATTATTTGAGAGAAAGAGCTGAGCGCCAGGGAATAAATAAACTAAAGAACCCTAATATAATATAAGGGCCCACACAGATTATTCTTTAATTTTTTCATTCTTTTAATAAATACTTATATTTATATTAATAATATTGAATTAGATTCAAAAATATTTAATTTTAATTTTATTATTAACAATTAATTATTAATAGATTAATTAATAAATCAATTAATTAAATCGTCAATTAATTAATTAATATCAGATTTCTATTAACATTAATTAATTAATCCATTACTTTAATAAGAATTTTAACCCTAGATTTTAACAAACTAAAATTAATTATTCATTTTGCTAAATTCATTTTATTAATTAGTTAAATTAAATCAAAATAGAAAACCTAATTGATATATAAATAAACCCTAAATCATTTAATATGCTTTAATTTATTATGATGATTAAACATATTTTATTCTTATTTTTATTATTATTTTTATTATTATTATTATTTTTATTTATTTTATTTAATTTATTAATATAATTAAAATTTTTTATTTTTATTATTATTTTTTTTATTAATTCTAATTATTAATTCTATTATTAATAATATAGAAATAATATTTTATATTATTATTTTTATTTTAATTTAATTTAAATTTAATTATTAATTAATAATTATTTTATTTTTATTTTTTAATTATTAATATCTATTTATTTAAGCCATTAATTAATTTAATTAATTAATATAATTAATTAAATTAAATTGTATTGATTAATTGATTAATTGATTAATAAACCAAACCCTCTGACTGGAATGTCCTTTCGATCTTCACTCTTCATGCTTCCGAGGGTCTCGAGGGGTTCATCTGTCTAATCAGGGGGAACTAGTTTCCACTGATTTCGCTACCATTGTCCCTGGATGGCTTCTCTCATTTTTCTTTTGTGGTAATTGTCCTCCCTTGCAATTACCCTGGCGTCTTCCAAACACATATGATGTTTGGTCTTGGATAAGTGCTCTGCAAGGGCTGATGTACGAGATCTTTTATTCTTTATGTCAGCTGCGTGTTCTTTAAGCCTGGTTTTCAGAGATCGACCTTTTCATTTTTAGGGGGAGAGGGGGAATTTATATTACAATTACACATAATTACATTTGCACCTAAAAAAGGGTTCTAGAAAGACCTTTATTTTGTATTATCACTAGTTTATCTATCAAAGACCACCTCCTAAAATATTCTAACCATTTGAACATGAAACATTAGTTCCTTGAGGGTTTAGAGAGATTGGAGAAGTCTAGTTACACCCCTAAGCTATGTCACAAGGTCAAAACCAAAGGGGCTAGGGTGGGTGCATCCCGATAAGGTGGCTCTAGCTTGCTGGCAAAAGCCGTGAATTCTTTTTGTTCCTTTAGCCTCTTCTAACCATGCGAGGATATGATACTTAGGTGCCTTTGTTTCTAGCATTCCTCGATGAAATGGACAATATCCCTGCACTAGCCCTTTATTCATCTACCATCACCTTAGATCCAAATTTCTATTCAAAGCTTCATCTTATTTAATTGATTGGGGTATCATTCAGGGACAGGTAGCACTACAAGCCCCTTTGTGTCTAGAAAGGGTCTTAAAAACTCTTGAAATTGGTCTCCTCTATGCACTATGTTTCAAAGTAGATCAAGTATTGCACTATACATAATTTAGATTTCTTCGGCTATTCTTTTCAAAATAGGTTAGGAAAATAAAGGTAGCCAACAATATTTTTCCTCCACCAAAAACAATGATAGTTGTGCTACCTATGCAATTCAGTATGGTTGGAGGTAAAAAGTATTCATGTTGCCTTAAATGAGGGATCCCTGGTTTAACATGACTAGAGGTTCTAGTATTCCCATATGTCCATGTGTCACATGTTCTCTTATTTTCTTCTAGCATGGAGTGGTCTAAATTCTCACTTAAATATTCTTTTGTCTCAAATGGTCTCCTCAATTTCCTATCTAGTTCCTCATCTTAATGAACAATCTTCTTACATTGGAAAACATTATTACAAGAATCTTTGTAACAAGACACATAATTTCATTCAAGAGATCCCGAATTCTCCAATCTATGATACCCCATTTATCTGAAACCCAATTACTAGAGGGGATAGTCCCTTTCAACTGAGTGTATCATTGCCTTATTCAACACTTAAGTTAGTCCTTGAAATGGAGCCTCAAATTTTACTATTGTTTGATATGTTAATGGAGAAAGCAAAAGTGATATTATCTTTGTGATTCATTACTACCCCACCATTCCCAGATATATCTACTTGGATCTTCGTTACCCCATCAGGATTTAGTATGAACCCATAAGTAAGAGTCAAGACACAATCTGAGCTTGAAATCAAGCTTGTAGGAAGTTGAGCTACATAGGCCATTTGTAGCAAAGCACAAAACTTGGTAGATACTTTAAAATATGGTTAAGTTTCCCTGAGACAAACTTGGACTCTTGGGGTCACCTCTAGAGTAAGAGTTAAGCTTACAATTAAGATATGAATATGAGTTGAATACAATAATGTTCGCTCCTCTATTGAAATATCATGTTGACATACATGGGTTCCAAGTGCCCACTCTCTAAGGGAACTGATGTATTTTTATTTTGCAACATGCCACATGATTCTTTTGCCTTCATTGACCATCATTGGCATGCATTAAAACAATGTAAATAATCCAATGTAAAACTGTGTTTTTGAGACATACTATGTAACTATATTGTCTCGTTCAATGATTAGAAATTTAGCAGCAACATCTATTAATGATCTTTTTCTTTTGATTTTTGTTATATGATAGGTTTATAAATTTTGTTGTATTATAGGTTTGTTGTATGAGAGTGGGTTCCAAGTCCCCGCTCTATAAGAGAAGTGATGTATTTTTATTTTGCAACATGCCACAAGATTCTTTTATCTGCATTGACCATCACAGGTACCCTAGATTGAAACATTGTACATACTCCAAAGTAAAAAATGTGTTATTGGTGTTCCACATTCCCCTTAGTCATACTATTGCTATTCCTTCGCACCTCTCAATGCAATTGTTAGTTATCATTGAGAGGTGAAGAGTGTTTTCCTTGTATCTATGAAATTGCATCTTTAGATACTCATGCTTGGTGTGGATTTGAACATGTTTGAATGTCCCTTGGATATTTTCTTGGCGTAACAAATATTGGCCAAACTTTGTTCTTAAAATTTTATCTGTTTAGTGGTTACATTTCATGATGATTGTTATTGATTGTTGTATTTTGACATCTTGAATTTATTAATAATGGAAAGCAATCCGAATTAATTTTCTTGGCCCCATATCTATTAGGATTCAAACATGTAGCTCATTATTCATAATTGCATCATATATTCTCATTGTTTTTTACTTTTTTGCATGTAAATCAACGTTTTAGAGTCAAATTTTTATGTTGTCATAGCAGATTTACTTGATTCACAAGGCAAAAAATCAAACTTTGGTGTGATTGCAGATTTTAAGTTTGATAATTATAGGTCATTTATAAGCTATAAATGTCTTCAAAATTTCACTTCTAATTGAGTATTCAACTAAACATATCAAGTATCTTATGGGTAACTATTTTTCCCTCCAACCACTTTTCCTAACTTCCATATCCATCAGGGCTTCGATCCTATTTTGCTTGTTTAGTAAAATATTTGCCAAGACATTACAAAGTTTTATAATTTATTAAAAATTGTAGAATTTACAATTTATAAAGTTTCAAGGTCTAATTTTTTAAAGTCTAATTATTTATAGGGTGCTAGCTCAATTGAAGAGCACTTTCTTTACAACCAAGGGGTTGGTGGTTCAATTCCATTTTTCCCTGATATTGATATTGAATGATGACGATCATTTTTTTGTGATGGAGGCTCTTGTGACCATCACCAATGAGCTTATGGGGACATTTTTCAATCCTCACCAAAATATGAAATGGTAATGGTCAATCAACACAATCTATATGCATCAATAGTGTGACCATGAAAGGTCCATCACCATAAATTGTTAGTATTTATATGAAATGGTGACGCTCACTATCTATCATTATAATCATTATTCCTTATGAACTTTGAATTTCATCAAAACACCTATAATTTTGGCAATGTGGTCATTTGTGATGTTTAATTTTTGGTGACAAAGCCTCTTTTTACCATCACCAATGAGTTTGTGGTGACATTTTTTGACCCGCACCAAAATATGAAATAGTGAGAGTCAACGAATATCACCATATATGTTGACACCTAATCTTCTGGAATGTGAACAGTCATCAAGAAGATGAACTGATCAGTCACATTCATGTATATAACAATATCTACCTAATGAAATAATCGAATTAGTTTTTATGGAGTTACTCCTGGCCTAACATGGTATCAGAGCACAGGTCCTAGGTCCCTTTTTTTAAGCGTGCCTTGTAACTCCTCTGTCCCATACTCTGCCATAACGCCTGACATGGTATCAGAGCGTTAAAGAATACTCTCCCCTGACTGAAACTCTTTGAAGCTTTACAAAAGCTGAAAGAACTCTATGACTCACATTCTGCACTTGAAGTCATCCAACTTATGATTAAACTCTTCACTCTTGAACTGCAAAATAATGATCCTCTTGCTCTTGCATCTGAAATAAAGTCTATAATGCATGATATAAAATCCACTAAAGTTGAGCTGGATATCTCTCTTATTGCTTTTCTCAAGGCACTTTATCCTACATACTCCAATTA
>APFE030764645.1:44433-63790 GCA_000404065.3 Pinus taeda
AAGTACAATCAACTCCACTCATGATTGACAACACCTCTGCAATAAAGTTGGCCAAGAACCCAAAGTTCCATGATCGTACAAAGCACATCAATACTAAATATCATCTGATCTCACATCATGTTGAGGCCAAAACAATCCATCTCCATCATTGTTCCACAAATGAACAAATTGCAGAAATCTTCACCAAAGCGCTTGGAAGAGAAAAGCTTGAAAGATTCAGAACGATACTTGGACTCACCAACATCCCTTCAGATTAAGGGGGGGAATGTTGACACCTAATCTTCTGGAATGTGAACAGTCATCAAGAAGATGAACTGATCAGTCACATTCATGTATATAGCAATAGCTACCTAATGAAATAATCGAATCAGTTTTTCTGGAGTTACTCCTAGCCTGACAATATATATGCATCAATAGTGACAACCATGAAAGGTCCATCACTATAAATCATTGTTGTTGATATGAAATAGTGACGGTCACTATCTGTCACTATAATAAATTTCCTGTGACGGACTTTGAATGTCACCACAACATATACTTTTGGCAATGGCACCTTTGGTGATGTTCAGTTGTTTGGTGGCGGAGGCTAAAGTTCGTCACCATTGCTCATATGAAATGGTGACGGTCACTGTCAATCACTGAAAATCATTATTGGTGATGAGCCCTAAATCTCACCATGACACCTATACTTTTGTCGACACCACCTTTCGTGACATTCAATTTATGGTGACACGGAATCTTTTGACCATCACTAATGAGCTTATGGTGACATTTTTCAACCATCACAAATGTCATTTTTTCTTGTAGTGAATGGCATGATTCAGAGTTGAAAAACATAAATTCCAAACCTACTTGAAGAAATGGTAGCCCATAAATAAGTGTACTACAATTTTCATCTCATTTAGGCATAGATAACACCAAACAAGCATGCACATAAACCTCCTCTGTAGAATGTCCCATATAGGGACCTTCCTCACCATTAAACACCATGTGAATAATTTCGCCTTAAGGGGACATTTCACTTTCTATATCTCCCTCCACCACCATTTTCCTCCCTCTCCATTCTGTGAGCCAGAAGGAAGATCAAACCCAAATTTGGAGTGTAGATTCCAAGGGAATAGATTCACCATTTAAGTTCATCACCTATGTTAGTTAATAACCTTATATGACCATCTAAGATAGCTTGGATTTATTCCTTCTAGGAAATCTAATGATCCCCATCAAGACCTATATCCTCAATAGAAATCCAATTGTTGCCAAATTGAGGAGAGACTAGGGTTTGTAACGTGAGCCAGTTAAATAATAGCCATGATCCCTAAGATGATTTGTAAGAGTAGGAGGTAACACATGATTTACACTACTACCAAACCATGAATCAATGACCAGTATAACTCTATCACCACTCCCAACCCTCCAAACCAGACCACTTCTGATGATATTGTAATAACCTCAGGTTAAATTTTCATGTAATAAAGGATAATAAAGGAAAAATTAGACCAAGGTCATGAGACATGTATTCCAAGATGAATGTTGCGTAAACAATGTAGTGGGTGTCACTTTTGGTTTATTTGTGTCTATGGACATTGGAAAAGGCATTGGGAAAGGAAAAGAGGAAATAATTGTCATTTAATTAAGGAAATAAAGGAAAATAGGAGGAAGGGAGGGTGAAGAGACATATATTTGCATGCTAAGGAAATTAGAGAATAAATGAAGAAAAATCAATAAAAAGGGAAATCAATGATAAAAATGCATCAGAGGATCAGTTCATAGTGACTAGTTTTAGCTTTTGTCAGTTTAGTTTGACTCCCTCCTTTCATTTTTCTCTCTCATACACTCTTGCACAATTAGAGTATTCTTGGAGAATTTTGGCATTCACTTAGATTTTGAGAGAGGAAAATAAAGGAAAGAAATGGAAATTAAGGAGAAGGTTGGATCAACAACTTCAGTAGGAGGATTTCGTAGGTAATAGGTTGCATGTGTGATTTCATATCTGAGGTTTGAATCCATAGTACATGTATTTATTTATTTGGTTCATTTACTGTCATTGGCATGATTTTTTCTTAGTTTGAGAGTGGTTTCAGCATTTCCTTTCCATTTCCTAGATATCCATGGTGTGACGGGGTTCATTCTTAGTTAAAATTTGGATTAGCGGAAGGTTTTGGGACCGGGTGAGGTGGTCTCATGAAAGTTCTTAATGGCTGGGGATGGAGATGGTTTTATTTAGGAATCCCTCGACAGGTGGGTGGAGAAAGGAAAATTCCTCAAGGTATTCTAAAGAAATTTTGAGGTATCCAAGCTTGGCTTGGTTTTGTGATCTTGGGACTAGTTTAAGTGAGATCATAGTAGCTTGAGGGTGTTGGTGGTTTAAACTCTAGAATCCCTGATGCATGAAATATGGCATGGGGTTGATTACCTGAAAGAAATATTTTGTTTAGTCCAATCAATGCTAGGTAGTATGTGGAAGTCCCTAACTTGGTTGTATTTTTCATATATTAATACAAGTTGTTTTTCTATTGTGATCTATGAGCACTTGTACTTGTTATTATACGTATTTTATGGTTGATTTTTCATGTTTAATATTATGGTTATGCATTGGTTATAGGCATGGTTCTATAGCGAGCTCTAGTTATGGCTCTTCTTCATGATTTGATAAGTATTTGAATGGTTGATGAATGCATGGGATAATAAGTGTTTTTGCAACTACTTGAGATGGAATCAGAAATTCTTGGTGATTCTTAAATGAAGTTCAGAGATTTAACATAAAATATGCATTCATGATCTATAACATATATGTTTACCATATGTTTGATGAAATGCCTAATGTGTCATAAGTCGTCTAGGTCAAGTTGTTGCTTCAAGTTTAAATTTTTGGCATTGTTATTGCCTTAATCACAATTATAGAAAGTTACACGCAGTTTTGTGCAGTGGTCTAGAGGCTAGCCTAGAAAAGTGGCTCAGATTGTGAAACCACTGGCACTGAACTAGGAAATTTAGGTCATGATCATGTGGAGGTAGGCTTATGAGTGCATTTATAGCCTCATATTTGCATGCATGTTGTGTTGTGGGTGCGGTTGGGGTGTTAGGCTTGTAGAAAGGAAGTTGCAACTCAAGATTTTATCATTAGATGTTGTGGACTAACTTCTAGGCGATATTTCCCTATAGTACTAGGAGAGATGTAGTGCCATGATCAGCATCAAGTTCCACAAAAGTTCCAGGTGGGCAACAAAGTTTTGCTACATTTTTAGAAGGAGTGCCTTGTTGGACCCCACTGAAAGCTTCACCCGCTTTGAAATGGGTCGTACACCATCTCTGAGGTTTTAGGGGACAATCCCTTTGAGTTCAACATTCCACCTTTCCTTAGCCTACACCCAATGTTCAATCTAGACCACATGCAACCATACTTTCCACCATTATTGGACACATCTCACGTTGTTGAACAACTCACACCAACAAAGCTAAACCTAGACTACATGTAATAGGCCACAAATAATCAGATCATGGACACATAGATCAAGAAAACATGTCATTAAAGGATCCAGCTATATTGAGTTATCAAAGTAGGGCAACTCCTTCACAAGGCCAATTGGTTCACTAGGGATGAGTTTCAATAAAAATTTCCTCACCTCATGGAGGCTCTGCACACAATGAGGACCATTTCCTCCTAAGGAGGGAGAAATGATCCAGGTGGATACTGATGGCCACCTACATATTTCCCCTAGAACTCCAATCTATTTCATCTGTTTCCATGTTTATTGCATCATTACTATTTTTAGCAATTTCTTGGGTCCTAATCTTCCAAGGCGGTTTTGATCCCCTGAGTGGAATTATTGTGAGGTCTACAAAAAGCTTGTACCCATACACAAGCACTGAAAATCTTGTAGTACTAGAAGGGATATTTCCAACAAGGTGTCATATGCACCAAACAGAGATAATGTGATGAAGTTATGACTCCGGGAAGTTGGCTACCCAACTAACCCCAATGGGGCCCACAAACTCATGGCGTTCCATCTCCTAGGGTTAGGGTTTTGGTTGTTTAGGTTTTTCCCTTGTTTTTAAATAATAAATGGGCTCTTGATCTTCATTGTAACACAGTTTAGAGGCATTTAGTCACCATATCTATTCTCAGAGGTAATCTACCATCACTCGAGCTAGTTTTATTTCCATTCTGTTTGTAAGCATATTTCAGTTTTTGATATTAATGAAATAAACTGTTATTTATACTACATCTCTATATTTTTGATTATATATTTAACTTGTTTCATTCATATTTAAGTTTGGATTAATGGTAAAAGAGTGGTCTTCTCGTTGTGTGTTTTTCTTTGCATGTCCCCAACGAGGTTAGGATATAAGGAGTTAGGGCTAAACTCGTCGAACCTTTGCAAGACTAGCCTCGCAAATCTTGATGTCCTCTCATGGAAAAATAGAATAAATACGAGGGGGTAATAGATCCTTTCAAAATCTTACTCGAAGAAGCCCTCAAGTGATAAAGGAACGTGATGATGGACAACCTTGCCCAAATCCTTCAGTGACTACCCAAAGGTGACACATCTTCTTCCAACTACTACTTTGGAAGCGCCACAGCCTTTAAGATACAAGTTAATTTTGACATCCCCATATTTGAATGTTAGATAGATGTGGACATCATAGATAAATGGCTAAATTGTTTAGACATATATTTTTATGGTCTTCCAGTCAGGAAAAGCTTAGTATTGCATTTCTCAAAGTCACCCCCATGTCAAGCACTGCTGGGAAACCTATTGTGAGAAGAAGGATGAAAGTAAACCTTCATTATTTTCAACCACAACCACTTGGAATTTGTTCCTGGATGCCATTAAAGAGTAGTACTACCCTGCCAAGAGCTATGAGGATAAATACATAAAGTGAACCATGCTGTGGGAAGGAAGGGACCAAGATGTGTCGTAGTTTACCAATGTTTTTCAAACCCTTCGCACGAAGTTTGGTATCAACGATTCTAAGTGAAATTTTGTACTCAAGTACCACATATGCCTACATAGATACGTCCAGGATGAGATGGATTTCATGGAAATCTCCTTGCTAAGCACAATGTACTGATACATTGTCAAGATTGAGCATAAGTTTAAACAAAAGAAGTGATACTTTGGATCTGTGAATCTGAAGCAAGGGAAAGGTGCCCCCAGATCGTAGAACAAAATACAAAGCCAAAGTGGGGTGAGCCGGTACCACCTATCAAAGCTATAAGAAAATAACAACACCATGAAGCCAAAGAAGGACACATGAAAATGGTGTGAGTTCCATAACAGCTCCACTCAAAACACAAGTGAGTGTGAGGCCAAGAAGTCACTAGTGGCCAAGATGAAGGCTATTGAATTAGATGCATGTTTTGACTTCGAGTCAGAACCTCACAAGGGGAATGATAAATGGAATTAGATCATTGATGCAGAGCCCAGTGTCACCATGGACACCAGCAAGATCTAGAGGAGGGGGAATGCCTCTTCTACCCAGAAATGTGGGTGAAGGTTTCTTCACTATAGTTCATTGTCAACAATGGGAGACAAAACAACCTCATATCAGCAGAGGTCATGAAGAAATTGGACCTATCGACTACAACACATCCACAATCATATGGCATCGTGTGGCTTCACCAAGGACGAGATATTTGCGTCATCCAACAGTGTCACCTTCCCTACAGCATCAAGCCCTTCACAGTTGAGGCATTGTATGATGTTGTCCCTCTTGAAGTTTGTGATGTATTATTAGGATAACCATAACTGTGGAAGTGTCATGTTGTATATGAGTCTATACCTTGCTCAGTGATTATTACTTTGGGCAATAAGTTGTACAAGATACTAGAGGTAGCCTTGCCTACCACCATATCTTTGATCACTGCAAAGAAATGCAGTAAGATTATTTCATAGACTAGGAAATTTGTTTTCCTTATGATTCACCCTTAGGGAAAGAAGAATATTGTGGCCACAACTTCCATATATGGCTCCTCCATAGAAAAAATAGATGGACAGGGTTATGGAGAAGTAAAAGGACATTTTCTCCTCACCTACAGGGGTGCCTCTTCACTGTCAGGTTCAGGACTCCATCGATTTGACCCCAGGCATGCCGCTACCCAATGGACTAATCTATCGATGCTCTCTTCTGGAGAATGATGAGATCAAGAGGTAGATTCATGAGATTTTGTAGAAAGGGCACATCAAGCCAATCTCATCACCCTTTGGGAGATCGACTGTATTGGTACAAAAGAAGGATGTGACTTGGAGACTTTGTAATGACTATTGGGCATTGAACAAGATCATTGTATGGAATAGGTACCTAATCCCATGGATTAATGACCTTCTATACCAATTCAAAGGGGCCAAATATTACAACAAGATTTATTTGAAGTCTGATTAACACTAGTTTTCAATCGAACCCTTCGATGTGTGGAAGACTGCCTTCAAATCTAAGGAGATCCTTTTTGAATGGTTGGTCATGCCTTTTAGGCTGACAAATGCCCCCATAACCTTCATGAGGTTGATAGATGTCATCTTTCAACCGTCCACTAATACATTCATGGTGGTGTATTTACATGACATCTTTACCTTTATCCAAAGTTGGGAAGATCACCTCCACCATATTCGACAAGTTCTCCAAACCCTACAACAACACAAGTTGTGTGTCGATTTGGAGAAATGCACTTTTGGCATGACCCAGGTTTAGTATTTGGGGTACATCATTGATGAGCAAGGGGTGCATGTGGACCCAGCCAAGATGCAAGTTATTTTGGATTGCCCGGCCCCAACCACCCTAATAGAATTCTGCAACTTTTTGGGTCTTGCCAATTTGTACAGCACGTTCATGTTGCGGTTCTCTCATATCACTTGGCCTTTAAGTCAAGTTGCCAAGGATGGAGAAAAATAAAATTTATTTTGTTCCAAAACCTAAGAAAAGGCATTTTTCGAGTTGAATCATCGCTTATACCATGCACCAATGCTCACATCACTAGACTTGCAACAACCATTTGAGATTTAGATAGATGCCTCCAACTATGGTATTGGTGCAGTTCTTACTCAGCACAAGCATCCGGTGGCTTACCATAGTGAGACACTTTCAAGACAGTCCAAAATTATCCCACCTTTGACAAAGAAATGTATTCCATCGTGCAGGCTCATCGTTAATGGAACCATTACATTATGGGGAAGGAAATGATCATCCACATAGATCATTGACCCTTGTAGTTCATAAAGACAAAAGGGAAGCTGTAGAACGATCGCCATCAGAAATGTTCCACATACCTGCAATAGTTCCATTTGAACATTAAGTACAAGAAGGGAAACACCAAAAATGTTGCAAACTAACTCAGTGAACCACCATTCATGGCACTAATCACCATGCTCAACTCCTGTGGGCACAAGACTTTGATGTGGTTTCATATTTATAAGAGCATTCTAGAATTCAACAACACATACCAGATACTCCTTGAAGGTAAGTAAGTTCCAAATTTTCACCTCTAGGATGCACTATCATGCAACCTAGGACACATCTATATTCTTGTAAGTGAGCGACAATATGATTTGGGAGGCACACTATAGTTTGGTCGCTCGACATTTTAGAGTAGAGAAAGTAGTGCTAGTACTGCAAAAGTATTTTTATTGGTTGAACCTACATTAGGATGGGGAAGTACATTTGATCTTGGATTTCTTACACCATAGCGAAACTAACCATCAAGAAGAAAGGTCTATATACTCCTCTGCCTACTCCTAGTCGACCTTGGGAATCTATATCCATGGATTACATGTTGGACCTTCCTTTACTAAGCATGCCAATGACTGCATTTTCATGGTAATCAACAGATTCTCTAAGATGGCTATTATGTTGGCCTACATGAAGAGTATCACAACATAGCGAACTACTAAGCTCTTCTTTGAGAAACTATGGGTACACTTTGGGATCCTAGAGTCCATTATCTTAGATTGGGATAATAGAGTCCTAAGTGCATTTTGGTTAACTCTCTGGTCAATGCTCGATACCAAACTAACTAATTCCATGGCTTTCCACCCGCTAACTGATGGCAAAGTAGAGATCGTCAACATTATGATTGTACACATTCTTCGCATGTACAACTTAAATCATCCACACACATGGGATGAAAGCCTTCCCTATGTCTAGCATAGCTACAATAGTGCTCTCCATAGCTCGAAAGACCATAACCCCTTTCATGTAGGGTTGGGAATTTAGCCATTATGTCCCATTAATGTGACCATACCATTTGCATCCACTCATGTAGATTTGGCTCACGTCTAGTCCAAAGACGACAGGGATAAAAAATTCATTTAGCAGATTCAACACATTTGCAACCAGTTCGATGATATATTGGATAGAGCCAATGCTAAGTACAAGAAACGTCATGATTAGCATCAGGTGTAACACAAATTTGAGATGCGTGACAAAGTTTGGATACATTTCCAAAAGGAGTGTTTCACTGGAACCCACCGCAAGATTCACCCACTCTTATATGGGCCATATTGATGAGCCCCATAAATGGGTAACTATATGGGCTCATTATGCCTATTATTTTCATTTAATCCATCATTATCAATAGTTTTGTGTATGTTTTTGAGTATATTTATGTCAATAGAGTGAATGGGGATGGTCACTTTTCCATGTGGTCTAATGAGTGTTTATTGGAGATTTTTTGGACAATTTTGAACAAGGACCAGGAATTTAGGAGAAAAATGACATCCAAACTCAAGGAAACAAGGATGAGGACTTATAGGAGGGATGTCCCCTTCATTAAATGAAACCTTCCTCGAATTCTTCATCAACATCTCGGAGTGCAAAGGCCAACATTGATGGTTCCAAAGGATAGCCAAGCAAGTCAAGTAGGGCTGCTATTATCTTCAGTTCTAGGCAGCCGAGTTCGTTAAGTTTAGGAGGACTGTTGGGAGTCCCCACTTGTATAAATAAGAAGGCTTCAAGCCTCAGTAGGTTGGCCATTTCATAGTATATTCTCGCACTATTGTGCAGCCTTGTACTCAGCTCATTTTTGAGCTATTTTGAAGATAGTTTTGTGATGTAACTGCTATTATTTTTTGATCAATGAAGATGAATCCAGTTTTGAACGAGCATTGATCTTTCCTAAAGGGTTGAATCTCTTGGGTTAGGGAAAAACCCAAGTTCCCAGCACCTCCTTTATGTATTTATATGTTTTTGTTTGCATTCATAAGATAATTTATGTTGTTTAGGTTAATCTTGCTTTGTTAAATTAGGTTGCTTTTGATGGTTAGAATAGTTGTTCTTGCTTCAAGTCGCTTAAGTAGTTTGTTGTAGTAATAGAAAAAGATCCAAAAAGGCTACTAGCAGGTCTTGATCTTCTTTCTCCCTCCTTGGGACCATGATTTGGGGTCAAGGCACTATTGCTACCACCAAAAACACAGTCTTTGCTCTTCCAGTGCAATTGCTAGTGTGATATTTCGAGTTGGAGAAGTTGATATTAGTTTGGATTCACATGCTTAGATCATTTCATGTTCATGTACCATGTTTTTCTCACATAATTTTCTGCTCATGAAGTATTGTTCGACATTTCTCTCGTTTTAGGCCAGATTTTAGGTTAAAATAGACAAAACTCCATTTTTCGATTTTTGCTTTGCTCAATTTTGAGAAGTAAGTGCGCAACTCTCTTGTAGAACATCCCAGCTTATCATTTGTCTATAGCACTGCATGTACCAATTCATCTCTCAAATTTCCACTCTTTTGCCATATTTCGCCAATCTTTCCTAATTCTTGCGTTTTTCCATAAAGTTGTTTTCTCACCATTTGAACAAATCCAACCATCTCCTTTGGCCCTGATCTTCATTGGCAGAGTCCTAGACCCCTCAACACCTTCATCCAGCCTTCATTTCCATTTTCCCATCATTCTTCCACCTTCAAACCTCCAAAAACCACTTTTGGCCTCCTTCTATAGATCCTCCTCTAGAATCTCTTGTAGTTCCCCTGCAGCCTCCTTTAAAATTTCCTGTGAGGGATTTTTCGAAATCTGATTGCAATGGAAGTCTCCAGAAGGGTACTAGGGACTTCGTATGACCCATCCACACCTTCCTCATCATCTGCAAAATCCAAATCCATCTTCCTTGGCCACCAAACCTCTGCACAGTCACAACCAGTCAAACCATAAGCATAATAATTCCACATAAAAATACTCAAAAGTATAAAAAGATGTTCCCACCCATTTCTCTTTAGAAGTAGCTTGAATAAATGCAATTTACCTTTTTAGTAGTCAATGGCACCCATTTCAGTAGTTTCTATCTCTTTTCCTGCAAAATTAGGGTTTGTTAGGGTTTGCTAGGGTTTGCATTTCGTTTCAATTTTTCTTCTCTTTCTGCAAGTAGAATAGCCTCTATAGAGTTAGCTTTCTTCCGTCACAGTAAAATCTCCTTTTGAAAACTCACAGAAGCTGGCTTAAGCTCCTAGAGAACTTGCGCCATCTAATCAAGTGACAGCATGCAGTAAGAGCTAGTACTTGTGCATACAACACCATTGCTTCCAAGTTTGTTATGAACTATCGGGTTGATAAAAGTAAAGAAGAAATCCCCAAGATTTGCAGCATTATTTTTGCAATACTGGAGCTCACCAATATTTTTGGCACCATTTTCGGGGAAGCATCAAAGTATTTTGTGATTACTACTTTTCTTCTCTTTTCTACTACAACATTTTGCTAAGTAGTTTATTTCAGCAAAAGTAGAGTAGTTGTTTCATTTCAATTCTTCAATTTCATTTTAGCAAGCATAGATTAGACATTTCCTGCTTTCATTTCAATTTTGCAATTTCCATTTCAACAATCATAGATTAGACATTTCCTACTTTCGTTTCAATTCTGAAATTTCCATTTCAGCAAACATAGATTAGTCATTTGTTGCTTTCATTTCATTTCTGCAATTTCATTTCAGAAAGTTCATTTTAGTTAGTTGCAATTTGTTGTTCAATCCATTTCAATTTTTCAGGTACAAGCAGAAAAAACAAAAATTACCCAAAAAGAGATTTCCTTTCATGCCTCGTAGGAACAGAGACAATTCAGGAAAATTCCTACCCAACACCCCCACCACATCATTGAGTCACCCTTCTCTCTTATTTGGTGGCAGTGATCCAAAAGAACCTATAGGTGAACCTCTAGAGATATACGAAGATCCTATAATAGAAGAATGGAAATCAACCATTCCTCCTAAGACCATGGCTAAAAATAGAAACATTAGAGAAAATGGGGAAATAATAGAAGGTGCCTTTCCTATCTGAGAGACTAATGGGGACAAAAAAGTGAAAAACATAAGCCCTTCAGCCTTACGTTACTTCCATGGACTGACTACCGAAGATCTTGATACCTTCTTGTTTGAATTTGTTGTTCTTTATCGAACCTGTGGCTATGAAGAAGACGACCAAAAGTTGAAACTGCTTCCTTCCACCCTCAAGGATGCAGCCTTGTGCTGGTTCATGGGGTTACCTGGAAACAGTATCACAACTTGGGCTCAGATGCAGCAAGCCTTTAACGACAAATATCAAGGCTACTATAGGTCAAAGGATAGCAAGGAAGAAATCTTCCAAATGACCATGGGAAGTGATGAATCTTTAGAAGACTATGAAGAAAGGTTTCAACTTATTTATAAAAGTGCCAGGTGCACACTCGACCCTGAATCTTTGAAGTTGGTTCTACTTAGAGGAGTCCCTGAAGACCTTCCAGATACCCTCCATTTGTTGGCTGGGGGAGACATCTATCAACTAGCTTATGATGACATAAATACTATGTTTAGAAACCATTCTAAGTCAGCTAGAAAGAGAGGTAGGGGAAGTCAACCTTTAGCGAGTACATCCTCATCTAGTTCATCCCTTAGAAACGAACTTGAGAATCGTCTAGAAGATTTCAAAAGCGAGGCGAGGTAGACTCTTTCCAAGCCGATGGATACCCTTCATATCAAAAGGAAACAAGACGAAGCCGAGAGGGCTTTGACCATCTTCTGTCCTAGGTGCACTAGAAAGCATCCTAGGAATGTGTTCACTGCACTCTATAGAGGTGTGTGTAGTTTGTGAAGAAGACAATCCTACGAACCAGTGCCCTTCCTTGCCTAGAATCAAAGCTGCATATCAGGGGGCTGAAGGAGCCACTGAACCACTCTATTTCATGAACAAAAGGAGGCCACATGGACCAAGATCTTACTATCAAGGAATGTAAGGGACATCCTAGAACTATTACAACCCCAATCAAGCCACTTCCAGGCCTTCTTGGGGTCTCCCTGCTCATCCTTCCTAGTCCACACCCCCTCCTTGGTCATATCCTCCTTAGTACTAGGCTCCGCCAGTTGCTCACTTGTTTCACCCTTATGCTCAGCCATAGCCTTAGTGGAATGCACCTCATCAGGGGTGGAGGCCCAAGTATAACTCTCCTCCCGCTCTTTTACCTCCACTACCTGCTCAACCACAACCATTACCTCTTGCTCCACCAACACCACCCCAAATACCTACTCAACCGAACCCGAACCCTAACAATAGACAGGCCCAGTAGGCATATAGTGGAGAAACATCATGCTCGTCCTATGCTGTGGAGATTCAGGAAATTAACCTATGACCTGGGAAGGCTCTCCTAGATAGCCAACCTCCTCCTAAGGAGGATGGGGAAGAAAAACAGGAAAGTGAACCAAAATTCATTCCACCCTTTCCTAAGAGACTAACTAGAACCACACAACCGACCCCAGAAGAAACTGAACTTCTAGGAGAATTGAAACAGTTATGTGTAAAGATATTTCTTCTCCAATCCATAAAGGATGTGCCTATATACAACAATATGATTAAGGAGAAGTGCTTCAGACACCCAGGAAGGCACAACAGAGATGCTACATCTATCAATGTTATAGGACAACTGTCCAACTTGATGTTGGGGCAGGTGATCTGTCCAAAATATCTAGACCCTGGGAGTCCTGTAGTCGATGTCCACATTAATGGCACCATAATCCCCCATACCTTGATTGATCTAGGCGCTGCCATTAATGTGATGACTAGGGACACTATGCTTAAACTCAACCTTCAGGGTTCCCTAAGAAATACCTCAATAATACTGCAGTTAGCAGACCGCTCCACTGTTACCCCTGAGGGGATTATGGAAGATGTACTGGTCTCTATTGATTCTTGGGAGTACCCTATTGATTTCCTGGTTCTCTAACCAAAGGAAAAGCTCACTGGGTATCCTCTCATCATGGGAAGACCTTGGTTGGATACTGCAGATGCCTACATCAGTTATCGAGCTGGGAACATGACAATCAAGAATGAGCATATGTCCAAATAGCTAGTCCTCTATCCTCCTGCCCAACTGATTTGATAATCACCCTATGAGTGGCCTCAGTTAAAGATTTATTAAACAAAAGGTATTACAGACTCATGTGTTGGTGTGTGTGTTTTATGTTATTGAAACAACAGATTGATCAGATTGCCAATACACAGAATATAAGTGGAAAGAAAGTAGAGAGATACAGTAAGAAACAAATAGACACAGACAATTTTTAATAAGGAGTTCACCCTATTCTCAAGGGCTACATCTCTGGTCCAGCTCTCAATGGTGGCCTTGTTTTATTGTGTCTTTAAGTAGAGAATTACAATTACAGGGACTCAATGCGAGTTCTCCTGAACCAGGTTTGCTTGGCAGGGTGGTTCTTGGATTCCCTATGCCACTTGGAGTACATAGACTCGTTCTCTTCCTACCATCTCTGTGACCCTCGGTCTATAGTGGAAAGAGCCAAATGTGATGCTCAGTCTAGACAAATTCCTCTATGCGAAGGCTTGGATCTTCAAGCTCTCTGGTGCTTGATGCTACTTGTGGTTAGCTCGGCCCTCTGTCTCGTCTGCTTGGCTTTATAGCTCTCTGTGTTCAGTCCTCCTCTCAAGGTTCACTATTCACTGTCCCTCTTGGTTACTTAGGCTCCTCTCAGTTCGAGTTCCCAATTAACTCTTTTCTCCTTTTTTTTTTACTGTCTCTATTCATGGCTTTAGCCATTCGATCCCTATGCCTGTTCAGTTCCTCTCCCACCTGCGTCGATTCACCTTCTGTAGTTGCGCTCGGAGTTCCCTGTTTGGTGTCAACATGAACGCTTGGGAAGTGGCCACGTGTCTCCATCTGACTGGTCCCAGCATGATTCGTCGGTTCGTTTCTTCCATTACATCGTGTATCCATTCTTTCTCCACCGTGGTGGGCAAACGGACTCCAAATCCCTTTAGAATGTGGCTTAATCCCCTGTCGATTCTGCTTCCTCCATCGGGTGTAATCTCAGTCGTTCAATCTGGGCTCCTCCAGATCCAATGTCCTACGCACGTTGAGCGCGGTTTACATACTCGACTAATAGTGCCCAATAATTACGGTTTTTCTCTCACCTCCGCTGCCACACATCGATCGCTGAGTGGGATTGCTCTGCTCTCCTCGAAAACCTCATACCAATCAGGGGCGCCCCAGTTGATATCACCGGTTTTCCAGAGCACAGGTCCCGCCTTTTTCCTTTAGTTCTTTCTGTTTCTCCACCCATGGTTCTCCAGCTCCCAACATGACTGAGTGCTTAAGGATTTTCCATTTTAGCCTTGTTTTCCCAGTGCATCAAAATCACCTCCTTTTCCCGATC
The DNA here is from genome assembly GCA_000404065.3 of Pinus taeda. Taxonomy (NCBI): domain Eukaryota; kingdom Viridiplantae; phylum Streptophyta; class Pinopsida; order Pinales; family Pinaceae; genus Pinus; species Pinus taeda. Next base: position 59,052 of record APFE030764645.1, read on the forward strand.
CGGGGCTCCCAGGGGTAGCTTTGACCTCTTGTGCAACTTCCATGGGCCTTGGTCAGCACGTTTTGATCGAGGTCCTCATTGTTCCATGTTGGCGGCCATTGCCACTAGTTCAAGGCGTTTTTTGATCGTTGTTTTGGAATTTTCAAGGATTTGTTCAACTCGATACAGTCAAGGTTCTTGACAGTCTTTTGTGGATCTGATTTGAATCACAACCTTCTCACTGAAAATGATTTTTGACCACCAAAATTTGGTTTTCTTCAAGCATCGACTAAGTGAGGAAACTGATGTCTCACTTGTCCAATCTCAATCCACTTTGCATTACTTGGCTTCGAACCCTTAGGCCCAATCCTTAGGTATTCCACTTGTCCACTGTGTGTCGTCCTTACCTTCCTGTCCAGCACTGTATCTTCCTACAACTCATTAAGATATTCAGGTAGCAAGTCGTCAACATAAGGTAATTGACTTTGCTCTTCAGGGTCCTCAATCATTGAAGGTTCAAACAACCTCAAACAGTCTACATTTATAACTGAGTAGATGTGCATGTAAGCTAGTAGCTCAAGGCGGAAGGCATTTTCACGAATTTTCTCAATTATCTTGAAGGGTCCATACCTGATAGGTTTTAGCTTTTTACCTTCACCTTGCAACCTGTCCTTGCTGATATACAGCCAGACTTGGCCTCCAACTTGAAAACTATGCTCCATCCGATGCTTATCATGCCTAGCCTTTTACTTGGCCTAGCTCTTTTCCAGTTTTTCCTGTACTGCCTAGTAGATCTCTTGGATCTGTTCAATGAATCTAGTCGCTTTGTCCACATCACTGTGTCTATCAACCATGGTAACTTTACCAAAGACAACATCCAAAGGAGACCTTGGTATGAAACCAAAACAAGTCTCAAAAGGAGATTTCTATGTAGAAGACTGTTTGGCTCTATTGTAAGCATGCTACACATAACACAATTGTGCATCCCAAAGCTTAGGGTGTTTGCTGCAATATCCTCTCAGTAACTGGATCACCGTCCTATTAACTACTTATGTCTCACCATTTGTTTGTGGATGAAAATCTACGCTTTTCTTTGACTTGGTGTCCTTTAGTTCCCATAGACTTGACCAAAACTTCCCCATAAATCGGGTGTCTCGATCAGATACAATAGAAGTGGGTAATCCAAAATGAACCCATACATGTTCAAAGAATAATTTTGTAGTTTGTTCAACTATAATATGTTTACTACACGGTATCAAAATACACAATTTGCTAAACCTATCCACAATAACATACAGATAATCATGACCTTTCCTAGATTTAAGCAGTGCTCCAACAAAATCCATGGAAATGCTTTCCCAAGGGTGAGAAGGAACTGGTAATGGAGTGTATAAGCCTAGTTTTTTGTTACTAGTCTTGATTTTAGCACATACAGCACATCCCTTCACATATCTAGAAACTGCCTCATTCATTTTCGGCCGATAGAAAAACCTTTGCAGCTGTGCAACTGTTTTACTTACCCCAAAGTGACCTGATATCAGAGAAGTGTGTGCCTCCCTAATTATCTTTACTCTCTCAGTTTGTGGAATGCAGAGTTTTCCACAATGATATAAGAGTTGGTCCTTCACATGATAGTCCAATTCTTCAACTCTTTTTCCTTGACTCAAAGTTGCATTTACATCTTTAAAGTCCATATCCTGAGCATATTGTTCTATGTAGCTTTCATGCAGCATAGAATTATGCTTAAGTATGGTCGATGCATTTATAATGGGTCTAGATAACATATCTGCAACCTTGTTATGTATGCCATTTTTATATCTGATGACTAAATGAACTGTTGTAGAAAACCCATCCATCTGTAATGTCTTGATTGTTGCAACTTAGTTTGGGAGTGTAGATATTGAACTGGTCGATGATCAGTGTGTATTACGACTTCTTTGCCCATTAAGTAATGTTTCCACTTTTTCACACTCTGAACTAATGCATACAATTCTTTATCATAGGTAGGATAGTTAACTACTGCAGGATTACAAGTCTAAGAATGATAACATATGGGTTTACCGTGTTGTGTCAACACTGCTCCCATGGCACAGTCACTAGCATCAATTTGGATCTCAAATGGTCTTTGTAGATCTGGCAGTGCTAGTACAGGTGTTGTACTAATATTTTCTTTCAAGGTGTTGAAGGCTTTCTATTGTTTGCCTCCCCACTAAAACACGTTCAATCCTGTCAAAGCATGTAAGGGAGCTGCAATTGAGGAAAAGTTTGAAATGAACTTCCTCCAATATTGTGCTGCTCCTAAGAAGCTTCTCACTTCTGTAGCAGACTAGGGTTTAGGCCAGTTTACAATGACTGCCACGTTAGAGGGATCTATTTTCAATTCACCTCCCCCTACTGTATGACCCAAATAATTTAGAAAGGTTTTTCCAAATTCACATTTGGAGAGTTTAACATAAATTTTTTCTCTTCTCAAAACATCTAATGTCTGCTTAACATGCTTTAAATGTTCTTCCCACGTTTTACTAAAAATCAGAATGTCATCCAGATACACAATAACAAAATCATCAAGAAAGATCCAAGTACATCATTCATTAATCTCATGAAAGTAGCAGGAGCATTAGTTAGGCCAAAAGGCATAACCAGCCATTCATACAATCCCTGCTTTTTTTTTAAGGTAGTCTTCCACGCATCTTGCTCTGCAACTCTGACCTGATGGTATCCACTGTGCAAATCCAGCTTGGTGAAGTAAACAACATCCTTCAATTGATTTAAAAGATCATCTATGTGAGGAAGGGGATAATGATTTTTTATTGTTATCTTATTCAGTGCTCGGTAGTCAATGCACATTCTCCATGAGCCATCTTTCTTTCTCACCAAGACGATGGGTGACCCACATGGTGATGTGCTAGGCTTGATGAACCCTTTCTCAAGCAACTCCTACACCTACTTCTTGATTTCAGCATTCTCTAAGCAGACAACCTGTAAATCCCAATGTTATGCAAAGGAACATCTTGCTACAAAATAATATCATGTACTATTCCCTTTTTGGGTGGCAGACCTTTAGGTTCTTGAAATAAGACATCATACTTTGAAACAATCATTTCTATGTCAGCTTGTTGATCAGCATTACAACCCCCAAATACATTGGTTTTATCAGATTTCTTTTCCTTTATAACCATGAGTAAGAACTGTTTGCATGAATCTATCATTCTTTTCATCTGTCCTGAGTTGATGAGAGTATAGTTATTCTTGAGCTTATGAGCCCTTGCAAAGTATTCGATTCCATCTTTAACAAGTAGATACTTGTTCTCAACTCTATAGAAAATAGCTTTTCTATCATACAAGTAGGGACTTCCTAAAACAATTCCACATATATCTAAAGGAATTACATCTAACTGAACCTCATCTACAAATGTTGACCCACAAGAAAACTTGAGTTTCGACTGTCTAGTCACTTGTAGTTGTGCTTTATCATTCAACCATCCTAATGGGTATGTACTCTTATGAGGTGTAGTTGCTAATACGAATTTCTTTACAATTGCTTTAGAAATCAGATTTACTTGTGAGCCACTATCACAATGTATTAATCTTTTGATTTTTGGAAATAACTCGAATATGGAAAAGCTCATGCCTTTTTCTCTCATGTTCTTCATCAATAACAGATTGAGTAGAATTACTAGTAGATGCTTCAAAATTCTTACCTTTTATACCTATGGCTGCAATGATTGTTTCATCTCCTGAGTCTGACCCCAAATCTTTCTGAATAGCTACAACAATCTTCTTCTTCTTGCCTTCGGACTTCTTAGGTCTCAGCTCTGGATGCAAAATCCAACAGTGCTCATCATCATGCCCCTCCTTTTTATAATGAGTGCATGAAGCTTTGCCTTTTTGTGCAGTGTTAGCCTTCCTTTCTTTCCGCTTCTGCTTCCTTTTCTCCTTGCTCTTGCTTACAGTGGGTTGGGATTGTCCCCCAACTTCTCAATTTTCATTCTTTCCTCTAGCTTCTAGATAAGTAGCTTGTACAGATACCTCATCTATACTAGTGGGATTAAACATGAGGATGGTATGCCTCATGTAGCTGTGTATACCACCAATGTACTTCAAAAGAGTTTCTGGTGAGTCTAATGAGATACCCAACATCAATGCTCTCTTTCTGAACTCTTGAGTATACCCTTGTACACTTTTCCCTTTCAACTACTAAAGAGTTTGCCAACTCATCATGGCTTGTTGCGTGTAGGCCAATGGATAGAACTACTTTTTGATTGCAGCAACAAATGCACTCCAGACAGAGATGGTCTTACCATGTCTTTTCATATCAGCTTGGGTTATGCAAAGGAACATCTTGCTGCAAAATAATATCATGTACTATTCCCTTTTTGGGTGGCAGACCTTGAGGTTCTTGAAACAAGACATCATACATTGAAACAATCTTTTCTATATCAACTTGCTGATCAGAATTACAACCCTCAAATGCATTGGTTTTATTAGGTCTCTTTTCCTTTACAACGATTAGTAAGAACTATTTGCAGGAATTTATCATTCTTTTCATCTGTCCTGAGTTTATGAGAGTATAATTATTCTTGAGCTTATGAGCTCTTACAAAGTATTCAATTCCATCTTTAACAAGTAGATACTTGTTCTCAGCTCTATAGAAAATAGCATTTTTTTCATACAAGTAAGGAATTCCTAAAACAATTCCACATATATCCAAAGGAATTACATCTAACTCAACCTCATCTACAAATGCTAACCCAAAAGAA